>MU160329.1:24958-38315 GCA_015888305.1 Antheraea pernyi | reverse complement strand
AGCCGCCGCGCAAAACGTCTGTGCCCTCGCAGTGTCACAACTGCCAGGTGTACGGACACTCCGCACGAAACTGTCTCCTGAAGTCCAGGTGCGTTAAGTGCCTCGGCGACCACTCCACCAAGGAGTGCTCTCGCTCGAAAGACTCCCCCGAATTATCGCGGATGTCCCCGTGCCCCGCACACAAAGCGCCCTCGCTACCCCAGGCAGGCGTCGCCGTCTAAGTTAAGCCGTCTTAAAATTGATAACATATAATATTTATATTTATAAAAATTATAACATTGATAACATATAATAATATTTATGCTTATAGAAATTGTTACCACCCACCTCCGGTGCCGCTGCATCACATTCAAGAGACGAGACTACAACACGACCGGAACATTGATATTAGCGCCACCATATTATAAATATACATCGACACTAGCGCCAACATATTAGAGATACACATTGATACTAGCGCCACCATATTAGAGAGACACGTTAACACTAGCACCACCATATTAAAGATACATAAATGAGAATTATTAATATTATATAGATTTTAATAAGACTTAAATAAGAATGGATATCATTATATAGAATTGAATCATTAGTTTGATCATTATTAATAATAGTATATTATTTGACTTCATACTTCGGCCATGAAAGGCAAGATGTCGCTGATCTACATTTCGAAACATTAGTAAACACATTCGAGATACATAAATAAGGATAATTATATAAAATTGTTTATATAGCTTAAATAACATTAATTTGTTCATACTTTATTATCTTTGTGTTACTTAAATTATTTTGCGGAATTATGTATAAATAGTAATCGCTTTGACTTATATAGATGGGCCTTTAAAAGGCAAGATGTCAGTGATATCTAGGCATTCTTATAATGTAACAAGTATTGTAAGCCGAAGCTCTGGCCAAATAAATAGTAACAGTATCTACGAAGTATTTATTGCCATTCCTGACTGCATCGACACTATACGGGATTAGTGTAACAGAATACTAACAGTGTATCAAATGAAGTTTATCATCAGTAAACGTTTATGGAATAATATCTTAGAAAAAACCCTTCTATCTTCAAAATTACTATTGATAATTATAACATTAAGTTGTAAACAATGAATGACCTGATGTCTTGAGATCTTGTATAAATATAAATCAAGATATAAAACTGTATATCTGTCTAAGCACTTTTCAATACTTGACAATAGTACTTATTGACTTGAATACAATATTCTTATATGCTCTTATGGTTATGTAGACGAAAGCGCGGTAAATAAAACAAAATGGCCACCAAAATGACCAAAAAGACAATATGATTCAAATTACATACATGGATTTTTATACATATATGTACATCGAATTTCAATTATATTTATTCTTGAAATCCAGTCTAACGCACCTCTTACGTACGCACATGTTTACAGTGAACAACATATTTTTGCTAGTAGCGGGTAACAGCTAGTCTAAAATAGAATAACCTAAATTACTTCCTATAAGGTCAACTATCTGCCAGTGAAATCCATGTGAAAATCGGTCCAACTTTTTTGAAGATAGCACTGCGGTCTAAGCCACGGCTAACATCTAGTTTAAATTGAAATAGATTGAATTACTTTTTATAATGTCCGCTATCTGCCGGTGAAAGTCTCGTAAAAATCGGTACAACCGTTTTGGAGATAGCACTGTGGCTAAAAGCACGGTTAACAGTTAGTTTAAATTAAAATAAACTAAATTATTACCGATCCCTTGAATTTTCAATTCAGATGATCTTTAGACATGGCTTTTAAAATGAGATTAAGTAACATATTTTTACAAGGAATTCGAAAAAATACAAACTTTTTTTTGGACCACTGGTATAGAGATTGTTTGAATGAAAAAACTCACATCATGTAATATCGTTTGTAATGCAATTTTAACTATTAGTGTGCATTATCTCAGGATCTGTAAGAGTTTAAAAATCTCTGCGGGGTTTTCAATATTTATGGGACTAAGAAAAATTAATTTTATACTCATTAGTTTTAAAAATGTGGGTTATTAGATTTTTTTGTAATAACTATTGATGTTAATTATAAATGTAGGCTATGCATGTATATACTATTTTAAAATAAACTATACTAGCGTGCCCGGCGGACGTTGTTCCGCCCTGATAATAATAAAAACCATGACAAATTATATAGGTAAACTTTGAATGAATCACATTATCTACTGCTGAAAATCGCATGAAAATCCGTTCAGTACTCTATGAGTTTATCGCGAACAGACATACAGACAGACGCGGTAGAGGCATCAATGGATTAGGAGTCAAGAATATTTATATCTGTAATTTGTATAGAAACATACGATCAACAAGTAATCTAAATGTTGACTAAATTCGACCACGTCTGGTCAAATAATATTAAAACTTTTAAAAGTGAGGATTTTTGACCAAACAGTATTCTTCAACAATAAACATCATTCAATTCTAATCTTTACATCACTTTGTCCAGAGTTTTCGTAGGTAAGTGAAGCCCTTTTCACACTTAACCGTAGGTAATGGGCGTCTGTACAATAGTGCTGAAAAAACTTGTTTCGTTAGAGCAGATCATTAAGAGTGCGCGCGGCCTCGTGGGCGGTTTGTGAGTCGCGCTTGACCTAATTAGTGTTGCGCCACTGTCGCTGCGATGGGGATTTGTTTTGCGAGTTCTTTTGTTCTGGTAATGTTTATCACGCTGTTACTGCAGCTTACATATAATAATTTGTCTGAAACGGCTGCATTCTACTATTCACGTTTTATTTTTACGAATATTTAAACATAATAATTAGTGGTATTCTATATAAGTACGGAAATCTAAAGTGTACTTTTTAGATTTTCGTGAAAAAATTGTTTTAGGTGTCTAGGAATAAGTAATAAAATATATTTCAATCATTATTAGAAAAATGTCTGTCTGTCTGTCTGTTTGTACAAACACGCACCACTGCTAAAGTACTGGGTCCACAATAAAACTTCATAGAACGTCATAAAGCATATCTTCGGGAGTAACTTAATCTTCGTTTCATTAAAATCGGTTCATTCTATCATAAGTTATTGTAATTTTAATGACGGCTCCAGATAAGTACTAGAGGAGAGTCGTAATCTTTAACTAATTTGGTTGAACACGCTAATCTCAGGAACTACTCTGGTCCGATTTGAAAAATGTTTTACAGTGTTATATAGTTTATTTATCGAGGAAGGTTATACGCTCTATATTATTACGCTAAGACCAGTAGTAGTGAAGCACAAATGAAGAATGATGAATGAAAAAATGAATGAAATGAAGAAGAATAATTGAGTTGAACTTTTTTATGGATATAGAAGCCAAAAATAATCTATTTAAAATTTTTGTCTGTCTATGAACACGCATCACTCTGAAAGTACTGGACCAATTTTGACAAAACCTGACACAGTGATAACTAATATTATAAAATTACATCTAGGGCTTTCTGTGCCATAAACACAATGGATTCTCCAGGATACCGGATGAAACTCAAACATTTGTAATTAATCAAATTCTTAACGGATTTTGGTAAATTTTCTTTGTGCTATATATAGCAGACAGATAAATATATAATAGCAGATAGATAACATAAATGCAATTTTTTAAATTTTTGTCGAGTTGTCTGTCTGTTTGTTCCGGGTAATCTCCGGAACGGCTAGACCGATTTTGAAGGGAATTTCACTGGCGGATGGCAGAAGTTACAGCAGGTTACTTAGGCTACTGTAAATTAGACTAGCTGTTAACCGCGGCTTTGTCCGCAATGCTATCGCCTAAACGGGCAGACCGATTATCACGGGACTTTCATTGGCAAATTGCTGACTTTATAGGAAGTAATTTAGGTTATTCTATTTTAGACTAGCTGTTACCCTCGACTTCTTCCGCATGAAATTTAGGAAAAAGTATGTTGTTCACTGTAAATATTCTACTAGTTCTACTAGTTTCAGCATGAATGGGTCGGCTCGTCCGGGGTAGTACCACCCTCTCACAGAACACCGACGTGAAGTAACTATGCTTGCATTGTTGCGTTTCGTTCGGTCAGTGAGAGCGCCGGAGGCCCACTTCCTTTCCCTCTTTCCCTTCCCCTTTCTCCTTCCCTACCCCTCCCCCCCATACACAGGCTGGCAACGCACTTGCGACTCCCCTGGTGTTGCTAGTGTCTATGGACGGTGGTAATCACTTAACATCAGGTGACCCAACTGTTCATATGCCGCCTTTTGACATAAAAAAAATATGCGTAAGACGTGCGTTGTACTAGACTCCAAGAATAAATATGGTTGAAATCTGTATCTATGTATGTAATTTTAATTATATTGTCTCTGTAACCATTATGGCGGCCATTTTTTTAAAAAACCGCGCTGTTGTCGACATAACTCAATAACTATAGTAACATATAAAAATATTGTATCGACTTCAATGAGCACTATTTAAATTGTCGAATATTAAAAACTGCTTAGGCATATATAAAGTTTAATATCTTGATTTATATTTATGCAAGATTTCAAGACGTCAGCTCATTCATTGTTTTTAATCAACATTATAATTATTAATAGTAATTTTAAAGATAGAAGGAGTCTTTCTAATAGTATATTAGATCATAAACTTATAAGTTATTGACAATATTATATAATTAAAATAATATATTTAAGTCATTGTTTCATTAGTTTCTTATACTGTGTAAGTGGGTACTGAAGTAGTTATATGGTGGGTCAAGGTTCCAAATATGTTGCTGATGATAAACCCCATTTCACACACTGTTAGTATTCATATATCTAATGTATACGTTACATGTTACTGTAAGTGGCGTACGTGTCGTACTTATAATTGTTTTTAAAAAGCATTTCCATAATTGTATATGGTCTCACAATTTTATATTCCTTTAATACAATTTCAAAAAACGCGTGCAGAACTGCGGGTACAGCTAGTATATATATTATTGTTCGGAGTACCAATAGATGTGAAAATCAGATTAATGTTAATAAATTCAATATACAATCTATGAGATTTAAATAATTCAAACTGTAATTAATTTAAATATCCCAAAATAGAACACATTTATGCCATTATTTTGTGTTTTCTCTTCTGTCGGGTGTCCTTATGACTGCCTCTGCTTTTTCTTAAATTTTATTATGTCGATCTCTTTTTAATTCATTATTTAAAATGAAGTTATGAAAAATTTAATGTTTTACTATAGAACATTTCATAGCTTATGATGTACATATATTCGTTAATTTATAATATATCATAAATTGTACTGTTTTTTAAATCATCAACTACGTACCATATTTTTTAATACGATTTCTTTAATTTTTTTTATTTTATTGTAGCACGGTAAAATGACTATGCCTGATGGTAAGTACAGTACAATCTAAAAACAATGGCGACCACCGCGTGACACACTATTCATCGCCGGTCGCCACTATCATGCCGGCCTGCACAAAGCTGGATATGCACAGGGTGATCCCGAAACGCGACCCGCAGAAGCGAATCACTATTACGGGCTTTTTCGCCATATACATGGTGGTTGCAACAAGTAACTCAAGAGTGGATGAATTAAAAAAAATTAAAATGCTATATTCAAATGCTTTTCTTTGCAAGTTTTAACATACTAAATAGATAAACAAAAAAATTGTAAACTGTACTAACATTATTACTATGAAACTATAACAAAATAGTATAACTAATAATGCTAGTAATAACAATTATTGTTCTCTGCTATCTTTAACAGATATAGAATATTCTAGTTCTTCTAATTTTCTTTCGCAATAAAACATTTACAGGTTATTGTTATATTAATATTTATTTTGAACGAAATTGAACATTTGTTAGTTATATTTTATATTTTTGTGTACATTATTTAGTAACCGGGCATAATTTCAACCAACCGAACAGTATTTTAACGCCGACTACCCTTTTTAGGATGCCGCATGACAGAGGATGAACGCGTGAAAGGGAAAAGTGGCTTTTAAATTAGACGACCTTCTTTCTACGCGTAATTTATTCATAGTGACTTTTTGTGACTGTTTCCGGGTGCGTTCAGCCTTTCTTTATTGTTCTTATTGTTAATGGTTTCTTTACAAAATGCCACGTTTATGTCATAGAGATATATGGAGTTATTTAATAAATAATTAGGAAGCCGATTAGTTGGTATCTTTTTTTCTGTAATAAATTTATGTGTAACTTAAAACATTGTGAACGATACATTTGTTTTAATTATAACAAAACGTTTTTTTTCTGTTGTAGCGTGGAAAAATTACTGCACTATGCCTGATGGTAAGCACAGTACAATCCAAAAACAATGGTGACCAACGAGAGAGAATCTATCCATCGCCGGTCGCCACTGTCATGCCGGCCTGCGAAAAACTGGATATGCACAGGCTGATACCGAAACGCGACCCGCGGAAGCGAATCACTATGACGGTCTTTTTTGCCATATACATAGTGGTTGCAACCAAGTCGGGCTGTAAAAGCCTACCACCAGGCAAGATTAATTCAAGATTTTGAATTGTTTTATTCCGTTGAAAATTTATCAAACAAAGTTAAGGCTCAGTTAATTAACTTACTAACATTAAATATGCGGTTTATTATAAGTTTTCTAAATAGACTACTACACTTACTAACTATGTGGTCGAAGGAGGTAACACAGTAAACTTACAGATATGTACACTTACTTTTGAATGCGGTTGTTGGTACACTTATATTGACCCAAAATCAAATAGACTTAGTTTAAGTTTACTGTTGAACTTGGCCCACTTATGCTGAGAAGAGTCGAGTCTATATCTCACGGATTGTTGAGTTCTACATTAATAATATATGAAATTGAGGAAATGTATAACTAAATAAAAACGAATAAAAAAACTTATACCGTGAGTTATTAGGGTAGGTAATATTTAGAGTTTTATTTATTTAGCCATAATTCGTTATTCCATTGCCAGTGCTAAAATTTTATAGAAATGTAATTAATTGTAAAAAAATAATTGGACGTGGTAGAGCAACGCTGAAGCTATTAATGGTTTCAGCATGAATGGGTCGGCTCACCCGACCCACAGAAAACCGACGTGAAGTAACAGTGCTTGCATTGTTGCGTTTCGTTCGGTCAGTGAGAGCGCCGGAGGTAACAGCTCCCTGCCTTTCCCCTTTCCCTTACTCCTCCTTTCCCCCAAGACAGGTTGGCAATGCATTTGCGACTCCTGGTGTTGCAAGTGTCTATGGACGGTGGTGATCACTTAACATCAGGTGACCCACCTGTCAGTTAGCCTCCTAGGATATAAAAAAATTGTTAATGATTTACATTATTATGCGCCCTGTGGACGGTATTCTACCTTGATACTAAAAAAGTTCTAAAATTCAACCACAGCGCCACATACTAGGCCCAATTGTGAAACTAAATCATTTTTGAATCCACTCGAACAACCGCAAGAAATTTCATCAAAATTTGTACAGCCGTTTAGGAGGAGCCCAGTCACATACACACTTATTTAAAAAATAGGCATACATCAATTCACTAGTTACGCATAGTTGTATTTTTATATTGTATGGACAGTATAACACGATCAACAATAATTAGATAAAGGGTCGGCGCGAAAAATACGTCTCGGTAAATAACAGCTCACTTGAAATGTGTGCCCTTATTTTGTTTAGTTTGTTTGAAACACTGCCATTGTAAACCCGTTTCACATCGCAGTGTATGATGCAAAAATAATACCCGAAAAAGCAATTTAACGGCCGGAGTATATTACTTTCGCTAAATACATGTTGAATAAGTTATATTTTAAGCTTTAAACTAACAAATAATATCAAATTTTGAACAGAATTAACGATTTTAAACCTGTGATACAAATGTTTGGCCTCGCCACGCACAAACACGCACAATAACGGGAAAACGTACTTTATTCATTAGGTATTAAGGTTGAATTCACACTAAATATTGTTTATGTTGGCTTTTCATTTGTGAGGGGAGTAATTTATTGCTTTGCTCGTTTTATCGTAAGTATTAGATAATATTTTGAACGTTTGTGACTTTATTACTAGGTGTTATGGTTGTAATTAGGTTGAAATTAAAACTGTTTTAAAACTTTTTTCTCCCTTTCTTAGTAAACTAATGGCTACATATAAGTATACATATTACGCGAACAGCTTTTAGCTTCTATTTTGTACGCGACCTTTTATCTAGTTATTGTTGATCGAAGTTGTACATCGTTTAAGTTAAATTAAGTGTCATGTCTGTATTTATTTGTCGTTGATCGAAGAGTAAATTATTACTACAGTTGTCGGGCAGGTAATGATATTACAAGTTCATTACGATCATATCAATGTTCTAACAAGATGGTGGCCCTCTTGTTAGAACTTTCCAGGGAGTTTTAGTGGCAAGTCAGAGTCCAAGCTCCGTGGTGTTATTTCCGATGTTATTCACTCGTGCACAATAAATAACCAGAGCATATTTCGTAAAACATCACTAACATTTAAAAAAATATAGAGCCATATAATACGAGGTTATGAATAAAATATAAAACTCACATTCCAAGATCCCGATACCTCCTTTTAAACAAACAAACAAACTCACATTCAGATTTTTAATATTAAGATAATTATAACTATAAATTGGATGTAGATAATGTTCTACGCTAAATATAATTTGATTCTCAATTTCCAGTAACAATAAACGCTCGTATCCAGATCTCCCGGGAATCTGGGGGTATATAGTACTGAGGTACGGCTGTTAGTCAGCTCTGTGTTAACTCCATCCTGATATTTATCTTAAACCGAGTCGCTGCTTCCGAGAAAGGATCGAATCAGGGTTGTCGCGCGACGAAAACCATCTCTATAAGTTGAGATATATTTTTGGATCGGTCACTGACACTGAATAGTGTTTTTTTTTTTGTTTTTAATATAAATCATCTCTTGTTTTGTTGAGGCAGGGGTGTCGAATTGTATCATAAGGAATTCAAAACACTGTATATGAAAAATAAATATACATTGATTTTCTAATGTTTACTGGAATAAAAATTCACAGCAAACGCGTAGCTAAGTCCTAAAGTGAGGTCCATATGTGATAAAAATGGCTTTTAATTGTTCTAGTTTGAAACGAATATTTCTACATAATATAAAGTTGTAGAAGGTTCTAACTCTTTTTGTGTTTTTTGTAGTTAATCTTTTTTGTATATTAGCATAAATAGTAGAACTAATTAATCCATTACAGTCCGATAGAATGGAGACCTCCAAAACAGATAATGAAAATATTTGTCAGCCAAAAATGTATTGCAAACTAGTTATTGTTCGTTCCTTTACTCTTATTATCACTTTTTTTTACTAGAAACTCCCTTGTCTTTATTCCTGACAACTTGTATGCAAAATTTTATGTTGATCTGTTGAGTCGTTAAGGCGTGAAAGCATAACAAACATAAACAAACTTACTTTAGTAAGTAATATTAGTAACTATAAAAACAAAGAAAAATTCGTAATCAAATAAAATAAAAATGTGTGTAGTTTATACGCGATAGAAGTGAAACTCGTATTCTGAGTATTTTTTAAGAGATTGAAATGAATACACTATGTGTGTGATAAACATTAGTTTTCGGCATTATTTTGTAATATTTTAATATACATTCACAATGTTAATAATACACAAGTCGAAATCATTTTTAAAGTGCGCGGTAGTCAGTACTACTCAACAGAAAATAATGTGCTATAGATTTCAACGTTTCTCTTTCCCCCACTTTCTCTGTGTACATTTCGAGTACATTCAGAATATACTATCTCATTCTCCCTCAGCCTAAAACCTATATATACATATATAGGTATTTCTTTTTCGTTAAACATTTTCGTTCATAAAATCCAATTCACACCAAATCAATAGAAGTTCAATCAATTTTAAAATAGGATTCCCCCCAAATATAATCTTATATATAAAATTCTCGTGTCACAATGTTAGTAACCGTACTCCTCTAAAACGGTTTGACCGATTTTTATGAAATTTTATATGCATATTCAGTAGGTTTGAGAATCGGCTACTATTTATATTTCATACCCCTATGTGATAAGGGTTGTCCATCCCTAGCAAAAATAACCAGCTTTGGAATATTGTTCCATCTGTCTAGGCTTGTTCCTTGGACGTAAGGTTATGGTTGGATGTGGTAAGTCCTTCATTGGTTTATCAGGAACATAAACTTCATCATGCTCAGTACCTGTTTCATATTCATCGGAGCTCTCATTATCAGATATGACCGCAGATTCTAGGAATTGTTTTTCATGTTCAGATTCAGCTGTAGCTGTTGATGATAGAGCGATTGTATTTCTTCAGAGGAGTTGTTAACATCACAAGGTAAGTATATATTATTATTTTTAACATTCTCCAAAAATTCAATATCTCTACTTTTAATAATTTTGTTTGTTACAGGTTCAGCAAGACGGTAACCCTTAGTATTGTCACAGTATCCAACAAAGATCATTCTTTGTGATTTCGGGTCCCATTTCTTTCGTTTTTCTTTGGGTACTTGCATCATGACTTCGGAACCAAAGATTTTCATATTAGATAGATTTGGCCGCTTACCTGACCATAGTTCATATGGAGTCTTTTTATTGATAGCTGTAGTAGGAGAGCGATTGATAATATAAGCTGCAGTGGCAGTTGCCTCGGCCCAGAATGGTTTAGGTAATTTTGCATCCAACAGCATGCCAGCCACAAAAATCATTGTGTGTTTATTTATACAGTAATAAATACATGGATCTATTTTTGATCTAACTAAGCCAATTTTCTGAAGTATACTGTCCAGTTTTACATTCCACTGCCGGCTAGCTTGTTTCAAGCCATAAATAGATTTCTGTAACATACAAACTTTTGTTCCTTCTTCATAAAACTCTGGCTGCATCATATATATTTCATTTTCTAAATCTCCCTGCAGAAATGCTGTTATTGCATCCATATGGTCTATATCTAAATCATATCTGGCGGCCAATGCAATTAAATATCTTACAGATGTGTATCTTACTACAGGTGAATATATTTCATCATAATCTATGCCTCTTTTCTGGATATAACCTTTAATAACCAGTCTAGCTTTATATTTGATCACAGTCCCAGTATCATTTGTTTTGGTTTTAAAAATCCATTTACAAGGAAGAGCTTTCTTTCCAGGTGGTAATTCAGTAAGTTTCCAGGTATTGTTTCTTAATAATGACTGAAATTCTTCTTCCATTGCTAATTTCCAATTATCAGCATTTTCAGAGGATAAGGCTTCCTTCACTGAATCTGGATCTCTGAGATTTTTAACAGGGCAAAAATAACCAGCTTTGGAATATTGTTCCATCTGTCTAGGCTTGTTCCTTGGACGTAAGGTTATGGTTGGATGTGGTAAGTCCTTCATTGGTTTATCAGGAACATAAACTTCATCATGCTCAGTACCTGTTTCATATTCATCGGAGCTCTCATTATCAGATATGACCGTAGAGTCTAGGAATTGTTTTTCAGGTTCAGATTCAGCTGTAGCTGTTGATGATGGAGCTGATTGTATTTCTTCAGTGGAGCTGTTAACATCACAAGGTAAGTATATATTATTATTTTTAACATTCTCCAAAAATTCAATATCTCTACTTTTAATAATTTTGTTTGTTACAGGTTCAGCAAGACGGTAACCCTTAGTATTGTCACAGTATCCAACAAAGATCATTCTTTGTGATTTCGGGTCCCATTTCTTTCGTTTTTCTTTGGGTACTTGCATCATGACTTCGGAACCAAAGATTTTCATATTAGATAGATTTGGCCGCTTACCTGACCATAGTTCATATGGAGTCTTTTTATTGATAGCTGTAGTAGGAGAGCGATTGATAATATAAGCTGCAGTGGCAGTTGCCTCGGCCCAGAATGGTTTAGGTAATTTTGCATCCAACAGCATGCACTTCGCCCTCTCTACAAGAGTGCGATTCATACGTTCAGCTAGACCATTTTGCTGTGGTGAGTATGGTGTACTTTTCTGGTGTTTTATGCCATGATGACTTAAATAATTATCAAAATCTTTGTTGCAAAATTCTAAGCCATTATCTGTACGAATTAATTTTATTTTCTTACTACACTCATTTTCTGCTTTCTTGTGAAAATCTTTAAATGCATTTAAAACACTGAGCTGATCTCTGAGGAAGTATATATATACTGACCTTGAGTAATCATCCACAAAAGTAACAAAATATCTCATACCTCCTAGGGATGTAGGATTATAGGTCACTTTAGTATATTAAAAGATTATCTTATAAATCAACTATAATTTATTGCACAGACAAGAAAGAACAGTAACACATTAACAAAGCAAAACAAAGTATTTGACACAGTAACAAAGTGGCACAGGAAATGTTGCGTTCATAATTCAACAGTCTTATATAAATATTCTTATATACTAGACGAAAGGTTAAACATTGGCAGTATACTAGCATATGGCACTTCATGGTCACATTTAACATATAAATTAATAATATCAAAACAAATACTAATAAACAACCAAGAAAAGCTAAGTTACTTAAAGTTTGTTCTAAGACTTTCAAAAGTATAAACACAATCGTAATAAACCTAGGTGCAATGACTGGTGCCAAAGGCTACAATGGTCGATCTGGAGTTAATAACTTTCGATAATAAAACGGACAATAACCCCTTTGTTTTCTTCCTGACGTTCCCACATTCAATTGCAAGTGAAAGTGAAATCACCTGATGGTCATTGACACTGTGCTTTAACATAGACGCGTAGAGAATTGTTTATAATTTTTGTATTTTTCTTAATAATAAGGTTTAATACGTTATTAAGCATCGAAAGAAAAATATTGTATAATGTATAAATAATATCTAAGACCCAGTAAAGGAAAGTCTGTTTTTTGCATTAAGTTCCACGCTGACGAAGTCGCTCGCACAGCTAATAGTAAATAAATAACAACCCACACATAGTTCCTATGAAGCATAGAAGAGCAGTTTTACCTACCCTAATTCGGGACACTCGGTAGTACTTATAAGATTTTATATATTTTTGTTTCTATCGCTCGTAAAGTTTCTTACATTAAACAGAGGAGATGTGTTTTAATTTTGGTTCTTGTTTTCGTTTAATTAGAATCAAATTAATAATACACATATATGTTATCCACGACATGTATAATTGGGTTTTATTCCATAAGTAAGTAAATTTATTGTTTTCATTTAATATCATCTTTTGTTCACGGCATTTGTTGTTAAAACTCTAAAATTACTATTGAAATGTAATTCAAAGGTAAATAAATTGCTTAGCCTATAAATTAGGATATTATGAGTTTCGTGCCATTTCATTAATATCTTTTCGAACTATACCGGCTTTTTCCTCGAAATAATCCAAGAACAA
>MU160329.1:11967-24649 GCA_015888305.1 Antheraea pernyi | reverse complement strand
CGTCTGACCTAGCTAACTATTCTAAGCTATTCATACATATATACATTTGTGAACCATACAATCAAAATTGCATGATTCACAAATGCATATGTGTATATCGGAATGAAACGAACTAAACTATTCGATTCAGTTCGATGAGGGAAAAAAACAAAACCCTCCCACCATGTGTATGTATGTGCACGTGTGTGAGAGAGATGATCTCATAAGTGATGTGGGTGAGTCACTGTATCGCGATAATAATATCTCAAGGGCTCCATCCGGGGACGACCTCGGCTCGAGATATCACTGAGAACCGCGATGTGTACGGGAGCGAAAGAGGATTCCTTCCCTCGCGGCAGCGCGAGGGTCGGTTACACGTGCGTAGGCGCAACACGCATTTGAAAAGATCGAATTTAACTTTAATGAATGGCGTCGGCGCCGGAATCTAAAAATAGACATAGCAAACATTATTATTATTACTCGGTCGTTTTAGGGGAGATAGACGTAAATACACGGATTTACTGTATCTATATGAGTTATTTATATTGAACGGCGGCACGGGCGAGCCGTTGTAGAATAGCCGCGATGGCTGGGAACCTATGTATCGCCGTTACGGTACCTAGAAAAGGATTTCGGGTGGTCTCTTCGTAAGCCGAGATCTCCGAGATCTCGTGGAAAATGAGTAGTTGACCTGCGTAGTCTATACTCGACAAGGAAAAGGAGTAAGCGGCGTGATCTTGTGAAGGATTAGCCGCCTGGGGTCTGGGAGTTGGCTGGGACGCAGGCTTAGGAGCTCACGGGGCCTGAGGGGTCCGGTAGGGGCGGGGGGCGCGCTACTCGCGAGTACGGACGCTGCCGGTGCACGAGATGAGCTCGGGAAGGCCTCTCGAGACATGAGAGGCGGAGGTCGGGGGCGGCGTCCGTCTTAGGGGTAGCGTATCGCGGTCGGAGGATTCCTTCGTGCGAGAACACTCCTTGGTGGAGTGGTCGCCGAAGCACTTAACGCACCTGGGTTTCAGGCGACCATTTCGTGCGGAGTGTCCGTACACCTGGCAGTTGTGACACTGCGAGGGTACAGACGTTTTGCGCGGCGGCTCGACGATAACGCCGGAGAAGCCGCAGAGGGTCGAGATATCGAAAATCGCTTTCCCTTCATGGGTGCGATCGAGGACTACTAAAATCATATTGTAGGGTGCCCTGGTGCGCGGGGAGCGCATGCGATGTACCTCACGGACAGGGATATTCTGCCCGTTGAGGTCGTAGGAAATGTCATCTGTCGGGATCTCAGCGGAGACTCTACGGATGACTACACGTAGATGATGCTCTTCCTCGAGCGAGTGGGTGAAGTAACCGTACTTGTTTTCCCGAAGAAAACGAGTCATATCACGATATTATTTGGGAGTGGCTACCTTTACCTGGATACCTACGACGGTATTCACGGCAGAGGTGTAGGATATGCCTACTGCTTCCAGCAGGCTAGAAATGTCGACCCAGGACGCCCTGTCCTGGATCGTAACGGGCGGAGGTGGGCGAGGCTTCTTACCCGAGGCTACGGAACTCACAGCGTCGGGTGAATCTGGACTATCGGGGATTGGAGCCTTAGGGACCTTTTTGTGCGCACTAGCGCCACCTGGAGTGGGATGTTTGCTTGAGGGCAGATGGCCCTCACTATCTGAAGAGTTGACGGGAGGGTGCTCCCGCTTTTGGCGGCGCACGACGGTGATGAAGTCATCGCCCGTGGGAGTAGAGTCGAGCTCCATACGGGAGCCTTCCTCGTCTGAAGTGGGGGCGGCTGCTTCTCGAGCAGTGGTCTGATTCGCCTGCTGGAGCAGGGAGAATGAGTTCTTCAGAACAAAGGATGGATTCTTGAGGACCCCCCTTTCTCATTTAGAATATTTGTTAGGATAATAAAACTGTAGGAATCTCGAGATTGCGCATTGATATTATTTGCCAAAAACTAACTGGGAGTGATATGAACGTGTAATACAATACAACAAGTATATTTTTAAAAACGCTGTCTTCCAATGTGTTAGTCTGTTTTCTGCATCAACTTAATCTTTAAAACTACTAGACGTATTTTCATGAAGATGCCACATGCGATTTGAGCGCGGTTTGGAATCAAATATAAGTCTTATTTCATCAAAATAGGATGACGGAAAAAAATACATATTAATTTAAAAAAATAGCAATCTGCTACAATTAATACAGTTTGAGAAAAGTCAAGAGAAGACCCTTTATTAGCTGATCTTTAGTTATAGTTTTAAATTCAGTTTTGGTTTGTTAGTTATCTTAGTGTTAGTTGTTTGTCACATGACCAATGTTAAACGCTGTACAAAAAAAAGTTTTATAATTCAAAAAATAGTGCGTGGAGTCCCTCCGCGCGGAAGAAGTGAAATTTCGTAACGTGGAAATTAAAATAAGAAGGGGTAAAAATTGATTTTTAGTGATATCATATTGTTTCTTTCAGACAAATTTTATATCATATTGTTTCTTTCAGACAAACTTTATTAACATTACTTACAATTCACAGTTGATCGCATCTTTTAATTATCATTTTCGAGTGGAGAAATGTCCAAATCAAATAACATTTACAATGCGATTATGATAAGTAAGATACGAAATATTTGATTATTTTACTCGCTCTGTCTCTTTCTATTCCCCCTCCCCAGGAGCGTTGAACGTTTAACGCAATAGTGCTTTCATACCCTCTCTATGGTAGCGCTGAACGTTTAACGCAACTTTGTTGGAAGTCGCATTGGAAAATTTTCACTTCAAAAAGCGTACTAAGTTGCGGGTGCATCTATATATATTAATAGTACCGGTATATAATATTAAATTGTTAAGCGAAAACGTTTTCCCGAGATAAGGCACGGGTTCAATCAAAAAGCGTCAGCTTCAAAATATTAGTAATTGAAATATAATGTAATTTACAATACAATATTTAAAAAGTAGAAGGAAAAAATACTGTTTAATAGTTTTTCTGAAGCCATGAATAGCTCAAAGTAAAATTTAAACGGTTTCTTAACAATTTTGTCAGTCAGGTGGAACAGAACGGCGGCAAAAAATATAGATACGTGAGTGACAGACAGCTAAGATCGACACCAGATACGGAAATGTTCACTTCGTATGGAAATTGAATTCCAATACTTACCCTCTCACATCTTTATTTGTGTGGATGGTTTTCGTTTCTCGAAGTGAATAAAATATTTAAAATCAAATAGTTTTTTTTTTGTAAAGTATTGTCACTTAAATAACTGTCTTTTTCTGTGAAACTCTTGATTTCGCAAAGTTAAATGCTATTCAAACAATGAGATAATTCACGTGACCAGTCATAAACTTGTTAAATACGAAAGTTTTTTGTTGAAACTATTATAACTTGAAAGCATAACTAGTGGCATACTAAATTATAATCTTCAATCTATGTATACTAATATATAATGCTGAAGAGTGTGTTTGTTTGGTTGAACTCACTAATTTCAGGAACTACTAGTCCGATTTGAAAATTCGGTTTTAGATAGCTCATTTATCGAGAAAGGCTGTAGGCTATATATCACCACGCTAAGACCAATAGGCACCGAGCGTCAATGAAGAATGTTTCAAAATCGGGCATTTTTTTCCCTTTTGAGAGCTTTCGCTGCGTGTTAGCGTTAGTATTATATACATACGTTGCCATGGTAAACGTAGTAAGTTTCTATCGCAAACATTTTCAAAGTTTATTTTGTGTTCCTATTCAAAATGTTTATTTTACGTTAGTTTTGATTCCAATTAATTCTCTATCTATAATCTATTACGTATTATAAAAATAAAGCGTGTGTATGTAAAATTAAAATAACAACTTTTTGATGAATTGATATGGCTACAAATAACAAAAATATATTTTTTAATATTTCGTCGGTATTTTTATATTATTATATTTTGTCTGTTTGTTTCGGGTAATCTTCAAATCGGATGGGCCTATTTTAAACGGAATTTGACTGGCAGATAATTGTAATTATAGTGGTTGACATATTCTAGGCGTCGTTCGCATTGCTATTTCCAAAATCGTTATCCCGATTTTTACGGGGTGTTCCCTGGTAGATAGCAAACCTCATAAAAAGTAATTTAGGTTTTTTATTCGTCTTCAGCTGCAGTGGAATATCCGAAATGCTTGAAATGATTTACACGGGACTTCTACTGGCAGATAACTCACAATATAAGAAATAACTTAGACTATTTTATTTTGTTAGCTAAGACTTCGTTTGCAGTACTATCTCCATATCGGTTGGACCGATTTTCACGAGTTTTTTACAGGCAGTTAACTGACTAATGAGCTATTTTATTTTCAACTAGCCGGCTCGGCGGATGTTGTTCCGTCCTGTTATAAAAAGAAAACCTTGACAAATGATACCTATACTTTCCCCATGAATCATTTTATCTACTGGTAAAAACGGCATGAAAATCCGTTCTGTAGTTTTGATTTTATCGTGAAAAGATAACTTTGTTTTAAACTATGTAGTGATAAATTGTTACCTGTGCATTCGTCCGTGTGAAATTGATCCAAAATAATTTGGGTACTGTAAACAAGTGCATGAGACGTACGCTGTACTGGACTCCAAGAATAAATATGTATAATAGCCGCCCCCACGGTCCGCCCGGCGGAAGGTGACCGCCGGGCTCCTACCTATAGAGGGACAGACCGGGTACACACCGGCTGCCCCCAATTCGCGACCTATCTGAGCTAACCTAAGCTAAGCTACATATTCATACTTATATGAGTTATTGAAACATATATGTGTACCAAGCATACATACCTCAACAACTCATATATATTTTGTGTAGGATAATTTTTTAGCGATGTACAAAATCGCGATTATTATTAGTCAATAAAGTCATCTGGATATATTAAATCTAATTACTATTTATTTTTCTCTCGTGCTTAAGTCGCATCGTCAATTAAATTACAATAACTTTTGACTAAATGTTACTCGCAGATATGGTTTATGATTTTCTTGAAGAGGTTTTATAATGATTGTAGTACTTTTATGATACGTATTCATACAAACAGGCAGACAAACATTTCTTAAAATGATTGAAATGTATTTAAATACTTATTGCTAGACACCTGCAGTATTTTTTTACAAAAATCTAAAAAATACAGACTCGCTACGATTTATTTTTTTATTATTTGTAAAGATAAAGATTTAAATATGTTTTTATACTTTATATAATAGTTATTATATTTAATAGATTATCTAAAATACTAGATACGGTTTAATTAAATTTCATAATAACAAGGAATTTAAGCGTACAGCAAAGTAAATCTTTCGAAGAATTACATTGTTCGAGAGTTATTCTTTTATGAATTTTATTAGAATGACCTTTACTCATAAAGTACGTTTATTTTCAAAGGACTTTTAGACAATGGTTAATACGGGTGGCGAACATTGGCCAGCCTAAAGGGATTTAGTTTACCTACCTGAAAACAGTAACGTGGTGTTTTTTCTATAACAATAGAAAGTGCACTTAAATGGCATCAAATTAAATATTCAGTTAGTTACAGTTTTTTCCGTGATTTGGACAATTTTTGTACGAAGAAAAATTTCCATTGCGAGAAGCAGAACAAAAGTGAGTTGGTTTGCCTACTCACCCTCTTTAGAAAGAAGCGTCGCGATTCGCCACTTACCAAGCCAGAGACGATAACCTAGGCCCTCCGAGAGAAGGGCTTCGATCCAGAATACTCCTACATCATAAAAGGAAGAGAAGGAAGAGGGTCCATCTTCCACTCCTCCTTGAGAAGAGCGCCTGGCCTCACACCAGCCATTTATAATATCGGAGAACTCTTTCTCATGAAGGTCTCAAACGAAGCCTGGCGGGGCCGGAGGGGGCCGGCACAATGCCACAGATGCCAGCAGTTCCAGCACTCCTCCTTCCACTGCTACAGACCGATAGCTTGCGTGAGGTGCGGCGGACCGCACTTCGCGAGACAATGCGTACGACCTAGAGAGGAGCCGGCGTCCTGCGCGAACTGCGGGGGGCCGCACCCCTCAAACAGCATCCGCAGTTGCCCTGTATTCCGTCGAGAAACGCGTAAACGCCGCGCGGGGACCGCGGCCCGGACTGGTGACGCCGGGCACAAGACGCAGTACAAGAGAGACGCACCACAGATGGTCGAGACGTCGGCGGGTGCAAGCCTTATGACCCCAGCCAACAATCAACAAAACGCCTTCCTGAAGACATTGGTATTCGCAAACACCTCTGAAGCGATCGAGAAGTGCCTGAGAGCGCTACAAACTCTCAACAAAATAAACGCCAGAAAAAATAAGTCACCAAGCCTATTTAACGCTTAACTGCGTACTAAGAAGCCACGAACGACTGGTCATGCCACGTGATTCATGCAAAAGCATACCACCCCAAACAACAAGACAGCCCCGTCGAAACAGGGGGCGAATGTAACTACCGCCAGAGGGGTAACCCAGAAAAACCCGCACGTTCAATGGAGGATTCTCGCTCAAAAGGTTGAGCAAGTAACATCTACGGTACAAGGAATAGTTCGTGGCAACTATACCAGTGTTGTATTTTTATATCTGCTAACGCTGTTTTTTTATATTATAGGAGGCAAACGGACAGGTGGGTCACCTGATGTTAAGTGATCACCATCGTCCATAGACACTTGCAACATCAGGGGAGTCGCAAGTGCGTTGCCGACCTGTCTTGGTGGAAAGGGGAAATAAGGGAAAGGGGAAGGGGAGGGGAGGTAGGCCTTCGACACTTTCACTGACCGAACGAAACGCAACAATGCAAGCACTGTTACTTCACGTCGGTTTACTGTGAGAGGGTAGTACTACCCCGGGCGAGCCTGCCCATTCATGCTGAAACCATTAATAGCTTCAGCGTAGCTCTACCACCTTGAATTTGATTGTTCTTGGTGGACTGGGCCTAACATGTCCCGACGTGTCGCAGGAGGTGGTCTCGAACCGAACCGAACTGAACCGAACTGACCCGAACTGAACTGAACTGAACTGACCTGCACATATCGGAGGAGCTGGCATGTGAATGATGTGGCAAAACGTGAACGTGAGTTATTCTCGCGCGAAGCGTCAGCCCACCCGTATCGAGTGCTGTGTTCAGTAATGTGTTGCTGAATAAGCTGATTAAGATTAAAACGTTTTTATTATTGTTTTTGATGATTAATAAGATTGTTAATAGTATAGACTAAATTATACTACTGGAGGGTAAATGGATTAAAATGGAATTCTATATTCATTTACTACAAGCAGAAAAAAGGGTGTCGAAGAAATAAAGAGAGAGTATTAGTTGAATTATTGTTTGTGAGAATCTTAAGCTTTACAATCATAAATTGCAATGTTGCGAACGTGGAACAACTAGCGGCAACGTTGGAGGACGTTCACTCAAATTTATGAGTCGCACTGCGGAATATAAATTCTTGCGTGGCTCTCCCATAATATGGCCGCGAAAAATGCATAAACCATGACGGTATTTACAAGACCTTAGTCTTGCTTCTGTTAGGTGACAATTATTATAACTAATAATGGTACGAGTTATAAACCTTCAAGAAACGAGCGTTCTTTAAAATGCCGGCAACGCACTTGCGACTCCCCTGGTGTTGCTAGTGCTATGGACGAATTTTAGCCGTTTCTAAAATTTTTAATTATTAAATTATATTATATTATATATATGATTATATATAATAATTGTACATTTAAATAATTAAAAAAAAATGTTTTTCCAAGATCTTCAAAATAAATGTTACACATATAGAATATGAAAATCCCAAAAAAGAAAAAACTAAAAAGGTCAGCAAAATTTGAAATTCGTTCTCGGTGTCTAAAATCTGGAAATCTAAAAAAAATTAAACATGTTATATGAACGATTAAAATTGGATTTAGTTCATTTTGAAATTCATCGACACAAATATCTGTTGTCCATTATTATTTTAGACAAAGACGATGGTCAATCGATGCGGCGTAATCGCAATGTGTAAATAAGGAAATATTATGCTACAACCAATAGGTGTGAAAAGGAAAGACTATATTGCTCACATTGAAAGTCACGATACGAAAAACAAATGCCACTTATATAATAAAATGCGTTACTCAACAGCACAATAACTATAAAAAAAAAACAGTTTATTAGAATCATTGTTTTAGAATAATCCAAAAGTGTAATTCACTATTGATAGATAGCCGTTGTTGCCATCTACAGTAGTACAGTGTGAGATACAATAGTTTTTGTTCTAGTTATTAATATGTAAATGTATCACAATTGGACACAGGTTTCTTCATAAGAGAAAAAGTTGTATCATTTATATCATATTACTACCACGCTAAGAAATTAATAGCACTCTATTTTTACAGTAAATGGCAACATTGTGAAAACGTTTCTGAAAAACCAAGTAATTCATACACCAATTTCATATGGGGTACAAAGGAAAAATTACTCGTATTTATTCTTATGATGAAATATAGTTATACATGGTGGTGATCGTATGTACCTTACATTTATAAGGGTAACAGGATATTTAACAATAACATTTGTAATCTTGTAGTAAATTTCTCAACTTAACTCTGTGCTTCAGAAAACGATACTTCTGGTCAGAATTCATCTACGTGTTTTCTCATTTTATAATCACATTTTAGCTAGTAGCTTACAGAATATACAATTACAAATATAAGTAATTACAGAATAAAAAAGGAAGAGGAGGTTCTTAAATTGCTGGGATTTTTAAAATATACGTTACCTCAAAGCTCCGTTATTTATAAACCGATTTGATTGGAATGGGGATATTAAGGGCGTTCTATTTTAATTTCATTAGCTTCAAATAATTTTCAAATATTATATACATTAGAGAGTTCTTTAAAATCGAATAGGAAATGTACAATGATTTAGATATTTATAGGCTATTGGTAGGCATATGACAAATCTTTTTTTTTTTACGTGGAGAACTCTCTTCACAAACATTGCCAGGTCCCCTGGGGAGGGCTTGAACTAAGTCGACCTTTAATCTACTAAAAAGCTCCACGGTAACCTACGCCGCACTATGGGGGTGGCTTGGGGTTGCGTTAGCAAGCTCCGCTACTCCCCCGGCGGCAGGCGTTTTTCACGCCACACCCAACTGAGGTAGCCCGGTTGTGAGACTGCCTCCCAGCCCGCCGAACCTGTCCGATGGGAGTCCAGGGCCCTCGGCCCATTCCCCCAGGGTTCGGCCAACAGCGGAAAGGCTAAGCCACTCCGCCGCCGCTCCGCGATTGATTTTTTATTGAGGTTTACTTCAACTCCGCCTAAGCCACCCTGAGATCCCCTCCGGCCTACGCTAACCTACGCACCCCCCGCCGTCCTCTACGTAGGTAGGCAAAACAGAGGTTATCTATCCCCCTTGCCCTACCTATATCCTAACCCTACCAAACTTACGTGGTAAGTAGGCAAGCCAGAGGTTTCCTAATCCAAACCTCCCCACACCTTCGTAGCCTACTTGCACTGGGTGAAGCCAGTCTTTCCCGCCATATTCTCCATGTTTCAAGCTGTAGCTGGGCCTTCTCTGCATCTTTCTCTTGTGGAGTAATACGCTCTCCTAGGTCAACCTTTTCAGAGCTCCAAAAATATAGCTCTGCTCGGGAGAGTGCTGTTAATTCCCAAGGAAAAGATCGCGCCAGAAGGCACGGTGCCTCGTACGCTATTGTCCGGTATCCTCGGATGCTTCGGATCGCCATGACTCGTTGTAGGCTCCGTAGAGCCCTACGGTTAGGCATATGACAAACCTTTTTTTTTTTAGACTGGGGGAAATCTTACACAGGATTCCCTCACACTGCCGGGGGACAGTGTGAGGGTTATGTCGGACTCCTACCGACTAAAAACCCCTGTGCCGCCTTTGCGCGTAATTGGACCAAGGTACGGGCTCACGATTTGCATGCTCCGATGCTCTGGTCGCGCGCTTTGGTCGCCCGTAGGTGGTCGAACGGGGACCCTCGTCTCGAGAGAGAGGATCTCTCTCTCTCCTGCTTCATGTTGAAGCTGCGGCTACCCGTGCTTCATCACCATGGGAACTCCTTTCTGTGGCAACAGACGCGTCTGTCACCTGGAGTTTAGTTAGGGAGGCATAACATGGAAATTGCCTCCCCTACGTCTAGTTCTGCGGCAAGATCTCTCACGCCGGATAGCGGGGGCATTGGCGGCTCTCTCCCTAGTTCTCTCCGCATCCTCTTTTTGCGAGGATGTCTAACCTAACGTAACCAAAGCGAGACAAAAGAGCAAGATGGCGAACATTCAGCGACCGCGGTGCATTTAATACGATGTATTGCGGTGCATTTAAAGCCAGGGTTCAATACGTATTTAACTTTTTTGTAATATCACCGTACATGTCGGTGAGTCCTCCATAATCGAACGTTGAACTGGTTATAACCACATCATATAATAATTAAGCACTATGTTGAATAAATTTTAAGGAAGTAATTTTAGAAAAATCGATTAAAGTGCGTAATCTTTAACATATTTAAGTAGGAATAAAATTTTATTACGTAAGTAACAGATATAAACTCCATGTTTCAGGCTCCCTGAGACCAGTAACAGATTTTAAATAATAGTGTTGGATTTCATAACAAAGTCCTAATGTACATTACCAATTTGCCAGGTAGTAACTTCAAGCACCATGTTAAGCGGGTTTTAACGCATAAAGGCTATTGTATATCAATATGTGAACTATGGTGACGTCTGGAATTGACGCCTCTCTCTGTGCATCTACCTAAAACGAATGTAACTAACTGTACATGACTATAAACATATGTCGTGCTGTGTTATCTATAATGAAAAGATAAACCAGATCGAGTTTCTTGCCGGTTCTTCTCGATGAATGGGCTGCTTTCCGAACCGGTGGTAGTTTTGACGTTCATTAGTGTCTTCACAGGGCCTAAACTGAATAAAGTATTTTTGATTTTGAATACGTTATGTTGTAAGCTCTATATGGATAAAAGCTTACATATGGGTGTAGACACGTATTAGACTTCATTGTGGTAGTTTTTATTAATTCATATTTTTTATCTGACTGTTGACTAACAGTTGTTTTTGCCATAGTTATGAATAATAATAAAAAAACAAGATGTGTCGTAGAGACACACGATACCAGTGAAAATTTCGTACTGGAAGAGAAACATTTTAATTTAAAAAATACATTAAAAATACAACGCGGTGTTCCCAAGCGGTCACCCATCCAAGTATTAACCACGCCCGACATTACTAAACTTCGGTAATTGGAAGAGAACCGGTGTTTTCAACACTCTACCCGACACAGTGTTTACCCCCACCACTTTTCGTTAGAATTTCAAGGCCGTCCTATAAGAAGTTTTGCTTCAATAATCATATTGTAAATAAAATTGGAGTTTATTTTTAAAAGTCAGTATATTTATTTATCGGATTTTAAGGAAGGAAGTGCTATCGAAGCAGGAATTTATCAGCCTATGATGAAACAAACAAACCTTCTAACAAAAGCTAGTTTTATTATATTCTGTTTCTTTTTTTATAACCCTAACATTACATCACCTATGCCCATCACGTTTCTATACAGTTTTAATTGCAATCTGATAGAATATCAATTAATATTTTTTTTTATCAAGACCGCTTTAACGATCCTTTATGATTTCGTCGTGAATCCTTGAAAGCTTCCGATACGAAACGGAACTCTGATAATATAAATAGGCATGACTTATTCTATAGAGTTTTAATATTGATCTGTTATGTACTGAGTTGACACGAGTTGAAGTATTGAAGCGATGGTCCAAAAGTTCTGTGTTAAATTTAAAATTGAAAGTCCCCAAGAACGTAGCTTAAAATGGCACACCATCACAACTCATGGACTTTGAACACTATTTAAGAGTGGAAGCAAATTATTACGTCTGGCCTCAGAACCAAAGTCTTCTTGAGGTCAGTTATAAATAGCTTTAGGCTGTAATAACTACGCTACACCAAATTGACTGTATATTACTAACAGCATATTTGCAAACATATCACAAAACACACATCGCCGACGCGGTATCTAAACACGCTATATATGAACCAAAATCGCTTTAATATACTTTTTTTTAAATAAATTTGTATAACATATATCTTTACAGTAATCCAGTTACTAATTTGGCACGTCGGGCAGAAGACCGACATAATCGGCTAAACTCGGTTTTGTATAGCGTTATCTTTGTCTATTGCAGTGATACACTATGTAATAGAGAGAACACTTTACAAAACCGACCTTAGCGGGACGTCTCACTCTTTTCGCCGACGTTCCAAATCAAATACCGGGTACTTCACAACTCAAATATTATAAAACCGTTTTTGTTTTTAATAGCATATGAGGCATACAAGCAGGTCACTCGATGTGGGGTGATCACCACCGTCCGTAGACATCAACAACACCAGAGAAGTTGCAAGTTCGTTGCCTGCCTGTATTGGTAAGGAAGGCGTAATGGAGAGGAGGTCCTGGGCCACCGTCGCTCTCACTAACCAAACGAAACGCAACAATGCAAGCACTGTTACTTCACGTCGGTGTTCTGTGAGAGAGTGGTACTACCCCGGACGAGATTTAATAACAAAGTCCCAAAACACATTACCGATTTGCCGGATAGTAGGTTCAAATGTTATGTCAAGCGGGTCTTAATACATAAAGGTTATTACAGGGTGGATCAGTATGTGAACGATAGCGACGTCTGGAAGTGACGCCTCT
>MU160328.1:48589-84478 GCA_015888305.1 Antheraea pernyi | reverse complement strand
GGGTCACCTGCTGTTAAGTGATCACCACCATCCATGGACACTAACAACCCCAGAGGAGTCGCAAGTGCGTTGCCATCTTTCGGAGGGAAAGGTTAGGGGAGGGAAAGGGAGAGGAGAGAGGAGAGGGGAGGGGAGATGGGTCTCCGGCGCTCTCACTGACCGAGCGAAACGCAACAATGCAAGCACTGTTACTTCACGTCGGTGTTTCTATGAGAGGGTGGTACTACCCCGGGCGAGCCGACCCATTCATGCTAAAATCAATAATAGTTTCAGTGTGGCTCTACCACCATCAAAAAATGTTTTAAAATGCTGCGTCTTAGCCCAAAATAACTATCGCACGCGTGCGAAGTCGCGGGCAGAAGCTATTGTACTAATTATATTATCTATAATCTGTACGAAGTTCGTGAGGTTGTAGGGGGTAATATCTGGGGAGTCTGAGAAAAATGGTCGAACCAAAACATTTCTTATGAACGCTGCCTTAATTATGAGGTATATATGATTGAGTTCTAGAGAAAAGTTGTAGCTGGATAATCCCTATTCCCGCCCAACGAAGTGGGCACGGGTCAGCTAGTACCATATAAAGACGACATTTTTCTCTTTCCAACTTGTACGATTGTTGAGATGTTCGAAGATGAATATGAATGCCCTTGTGTGCCGTACAGAGTAAAGAGAGTCGTTTCGCCGTAAGGCATTAGTGCCTTAACTTTTCTCCGGTAGCTTAGTTTAGTTATTCATGGGTATAAACGTAAACCATTAAATTCCCAGCACACACAGATCCATGATGCTTATTTATTTGTTGAATCTTTATTGTACACCATTCATTATACACTTACAATATTTAAATATTACAAGTTATGTTATTAGTACAATGGGTGGCCTTATTGTTAATAGCACTCCCTTCCAGCTAACATATGGATGTTTTTTTTTTCTTTTTTTTATATCTTAGGAGGCAAATGAGCAGGCGTGTCACCTAATGTTAAGTGATCACCGCTGTAGACACTAATTATACCAAGGGAGTTGCTAATACGTTGCCAGCCTCTGTTTGTGGGAGGGGTCAAGGAGAGGGTCCTCCAGCGCTCTCCCTGACCGAACGAAACGCAACAATGCAAGCACTGTTACTTCACGTCGGTTTTCTGTGAGAGGGTGGTACTACCCCGGACTTACCGACCCATTCATGCTGAAACTAGTAATAGTTTCAGCGTGGCTCTACCGCCTCTAAAAACATTCCATATATGTGAGTATAAAAAAACACATAAGCGAAATGTTCAATCGGCAAATAGTACTTTTTTACCGAGTTTTTAAAAATGCCCGTCGTCTGCTTCCATCTCATAGAAATATCTTAATATCTGCGTCTCATCTAACTAGTACCATTGTACGTATTTCTATCTACTGTATCTATTTCGAATAGTTAAAACTAGGTTTGAGCGCCGCGCCGTGACAGAATACCAAACTTGAAAATGCTCCGCGGACTGAAAAAGTTTGGGAACCCTTGATCTAGAAGATTGCCAAAAAAAAGGAGAAAAAAAAGTTTATTATATGTTCTCGAATAGGCGCCAATAGACGAGGGATCTGGAGACGCGATTTACGATGCAGATTACGACGCCGAAGATGACGACCACGACTATAGTGGATACGACGAGGGGAATGAAGAGGACGAGGACTACAGCCCAAGCAATATCAACAACATACCTGAACTAGTGAGTACTTACTTGTCCATAATTGCTTTAAACTACCTAATATCAAGAGATTACATACACGTACAGTGTAAAACTCTTTATAACGTTGTTCGGTATGACGTAGAAATTACTGTATTTTGGTTGTATTTCCGCAAAAACATCTGTTCAATCATATCTCCGTATAACCAATAATATCCTTTAGAACGAAGATACGTATTGACTGTATATGGATTTGAGGTATTAATTATGGAACATCTTGACGGGTAGAAATACATATGTCGTCTTTGTAGTCCTTTTGTTAGTAGTGACGAGAGCTTACCACAGGAAACAAACAATAACCACAACTATTTTACAAAAATATACAAGTTCTTAAAAAAACTCAAGTGATATTTTAATAACCACAAACAAAGCCCATACCCAGCCACAGTATGCCCAAACATAGCCCAATAAATATTGTATTTTATAATATACTCTTATATATCTCTAAGTTTAAAGTAAAACTTTGTTTCAATATGAGCGAGTGATAGTATATATTTACGAAAAGATAATGAATATTCGATGCAATGAAATGGGCTTACAGAAAAGTAGGAAAGTGATTTTGTTTTGGAGTTTTATTAGATGTGGCTTGGAGTAAAACAAAAGAATAAAATCAAATAACGGAAATTACAATGAACATTCCATGCTTCAATGTGGCTTCTAGAACGAATGCTTCTATGGTTATACATTGCGAAGAAAGGTGCAAGATGGATATTCGATATAGAGGTTATAACCAAACGTGTATTATTCATTGGAAAATAAATATGTATATCGAATTGTATGATATTTTAATATTTATATTTTAGATATATCATAAAATAAATCAAAATGTTATATATTATAATAAGTGATTGAATATTCTACCTTACATTCTTGACGTAATTTCGCAGATTTTTGTTCTAACTGGGAAAAAACTGTTTAACCCTTAAATGCATTATGTTTTAATCTCCACAAAAAAATTAATCGTATTATAAAAAAAATTGTGTATAAACAGACAATAAAAAAAAAAATAGATCACTTGTGGCATGTATTGTACTAATACACTATTCCATGAATTTGTATTATTAAACTATCTACATTATTATTGTTTATAAAATTTATAATTTATTTTCCATTGTATAATACGCAGGATGCAGTTCTAAATAGTATGAAACGATCTATTTAGGACTTGTGAATTATGATGATTGTTTCAAGTGACATGTATTGAAATGATCCAGTAACGATACCAACTTCGACGACACAGAATGCATTCCAACTATTTTTATTGAATTCAATCATATGAATATACTCATTTGAACTTCCTGACGTTATACCTAATAGATATGCGAGTAATATTCGTTTGGTGTGGGATATGACTGTATACCAATATAGCATCTATTATTTATTGTATTAGTTCAAACTAGAAACTGCCTGTGGTTTTGGACTCGTTTTTTACGCAGTAATTATTTATTTAGGATTCAGTATTTTATTTAAATATAGTTATACCCTAAGTATTTAGTTGGTATACAGTCATATCCCACACCAAACGAATATTACTCGCATATCAATTAGGTATAAAGTCAGGAAGTTCAAATGAGTCTATTCATATGATTGAATTCAATAAGAATAGTTGGAATGCATTCTGTGTCGTCGAAGTTGGTATCGTTACTGGATCATTTCAATACATGTCACTTGAAACAATCATCATAATTCACAAGTCCTAAATAGATCGTTTCATACTATTTAGAACTGCATCCTGCGTATTATACAATGGAAAATAAATTATAAATTTTATAAACAATAATAATGTAGATAGTTTAATAATACAAATTCATGGAATAGTGTATTAGTACAATACATGCCACAAGTGATCTATTTTTTTTTTTATTGTCTGTTTATACACAATTTTTTTTATAATACGATTAATTTTTTTGTGGAGATTAAAACATAATGCATTTAAGGGTTAAACAGTTTTTTCCCAGTTAGAACAAAAATCTGCGAAATTACGTCAAGAATGTAAGGTAGAATATTCAATCACTTATTATAATATATAACATTTTGATTTATTTTATGATATATCTAAAATATAAATATTAAAATATCATACAATTCGATATACATATTTATTTTCCAATGAATAATACACGTTTGGTTATAACCTCTATATCGAATATCCATCTTGCACCTTTCTTCGCAATGTATAACCATAGAAGCATTCGTTCTAGAAGCCACATTGAAGCATGGAATGTTCATTGTAATTTCCGTTATTTGATTTTATTCTTTTGTTTTACTCCAAGCCACATCTAATAAAACTCCAAAACAAAATCACTTTCCTACTTTTCTGTAAGCCCATTTCATTGCATCGAATATTCATTATCTTTTCGTAAATATATACTATCACTCGCTCATATTGAAACAAAGTTTTACTTTAAACTTAGAGATATATAAGAGTATATTATAAAATACAATATTTATTGGGCTATGTTTGGGCATACTGTGGCTGGGTATGGGCTTTGTTTGTGGTTATTAAAATATCACTTGAGTTTTTTTAAGAACTTGTATATTTTTGTAAAATAGTTGTGGTTATTGTTTGTTTATTTGTGAATAACAGAGTGAGTTGAACGATGAAACGTCTTAGGCCTTAATTTATGCTGTTAATTATATCAACAGGAATTTATATTCCTGACTGTTTTATCTCCAAACCAACCCAAAAAAAATTGTCTTGATTACGTGTCACCTCTGCGGCGCTCTAAAAATTTTAATCAGTGTAAAAATATTCTATAGTCAATTTCCAAATGAAACGATTGATTACACAGGTCAACAATTTTTTTTTTTTTTGTGTTTCCGTTCTCTTGCTTAAATTCTGATTCTAGACATTGAAAAACACTTAAATATTCATATTTAGTTCATAAAGTTTGCTTTGGTCCGATTTACGACGATAAGTATGATTTAATTTATTTCATAAACAAAAGATTACTACTACATACATCTGAACGAATTTAAAGACAAAGGAGAACGTTTTCACCAAAATGTGATGGACTTTGAACAGCGATATCAAGGGCAGTACAACGAGAATACGATGGGAGATTACATTTTGGGTTTAATACGAGAGAGCTCATACGAGCATAAAATAAATACGAAAAATATTCACTTTTAGACATTAGTTTCTTGTTATTTTACATCTATATGTTATTGTTTATCACAAATCTTGAATAAAAAAACTCTTGTATCTAAAAAAATGTTTTCTAATTATAATTTACAGTGGAAGTGTAGAAAAATATAAAAATCAATATTTTTTGCCGAAAAATTGTTCTAGTTTCTACAAAAGCAAACTTTAATCGGAAAATTTTTTTTCCTTATTTTTGTCGTAGGAGAGCCATAATTTAACATGTAGAAGTTAGACCCAAAAATCGTGTTGACCGGTGTTATACGTCTTCGAACATAGTTTAGGAAAATGACTAATAATATATTTTTGTAATTCTATTGTAATAGAAATTAATTTTTTTAATGAAAATCTTACGTAATCTGAGTATTTTTGATAATTTTGAAAAATTACAATAACTATATTTATTGTATTTTTAGTAAGTATCAATTAAAATGTTATCATATCACATAGGTGGTAAATACGTCACTGGCTCCTGGAGACTATTAATAATTTTCAACGATTAATGTATCTATAATAAATAATTCAATTTTATTTTCTATCGTCAACACATACACAAATTCCAAATTCGTTGACACCTATTCGGGACTGAAAAAAATAACTTTCCAAATGTGCAGGCAGCTGATGCCAACATTTTTATAAATGTCAACTTCCTTAACAATATCATGTCGTAGCGAGAATAATAATTACAAAGCGTGAAATTTTTATTGAGAATTATACGTATCAGAGATATTTTAAAAATATGTAGAAATTATAAAGCATCACGTTATTTTTAAGTTTCAATTACTTTATCTAAAAATCCAGTTCCGACGGTTTTTTTTTTATAAAATTACAAAAAATGTGACCATGTATAAAACAATGTACAATATAATTCTTTTAACGGTTCCGCGCTTTGGTAAAATAACAACTCATATTAGTAGGTTTCCTCACGTGTTTTGGTAGATTACTCGAACTATAATACTGTGTATATTCTATTAGCAACACTCTCGTTTGTAATCTTACTCAAATTCCCTTTTGTTACAAATATATACTATTACAAAACGATTTAACAATGTATCGTAGTCGTTGACAAAATAGTTCCCGATCGGAACGGCGTTTTGTTTGTTGTGCGAACCTGCATCCTGATAACCACAAACAGCTCGATAGGTTGTGTACAGACAGGTGCCAGTACTAACCTAGTGTGTATGTCGCGGCGCACGCGCTGGCAGGTGGGACTCCTTAACCCCTCAGTCGAGACCCCCACTCATCCCCACCGGCACCACCACGGCGAGCCGCCTGCCCTCGGCACAGCGACACACATCACTACCGACACGTTTCAGACCGCGCCCACTATAACGACGATCCCCTCACCCCGACACACCACCGTTATAATCCCCGCCCCCTCATCCCCGAATACGTCCCCGCAACCTACCGACGGTCAATCTACCGAGGAGGCAACAGCCACACGCGCGGAAGAAATCACTCCCGAGTTCGCAACAACTAATACGTATATCACGGAGGTTTGTCGTAACCCGCTGTCCAGCTTTAAGTGTCCGCTTGTTTGCATGTTCGTCTGTCGTGTGCTCGCATGACTTCGCTCGTTGGACTCCTCGATACCCTGTAAATCTTACCCAATTAAAGCCAGTTATATTAATTATGTGATAATGATCCCATAAGCCGGTTTCGTGAATACATATTTCCCAAGGTGATAAGAGAAGTGGTTAAATATCGGTTTTGAAATTGCAATTTACCAGTCATAAAGACAACAAAAATGTATACACTTCTGTATAGACGGACTCATAGGAAATGTTACGAATACAGTGTCAGCACTGGTACTAAATATGCCACCTAGAAGCGGAAATTTAACTATTTTTACTATCGCTTTGTTCTTATATAATACGTAATTGGGGTGCCTATCTATAATTGAGGCATATAAAATCAAAAACAGCTAAGTGCCAAATTTGCAGGAAACGAAAAAAATGTTTATCTATTCTCAAAGTTGGAGTTTTACTTATATTCAAAGTTTCAATTTTAGGGAGTGGCATAGGCTATTGATTTTGCCTGCCTATGGCCATCAGCTCTAAAAAAGAAGTTCAAGAAATTAAAAAATGCGATAATTCCTTAACTGTATTTTATTCTTACTTTACTTCTTATTTGATGATTTGGTTGTACTTAAATGTATTTGACCTCAAAATCAATTTTAAAACGAAAATTAAAAGGCTGTATTTTATTTCTTGTAGGAATTAAATGGTGATTTGCAACCAATAAGACTAGATGGCTCCATACTCAGTTCATTTTTAGAACTTGTGGCACTTAGCTGTCTTTGATTCTATATGCCTCAATTATCCTATTACCTCAACCGTATTAAACAAGAAAGATTAAATCGAATTCGCGTGATATGACTAAATTAAAATACCGTGAGTTTTATTCAATAAAGTCCACGATATTATAGCATTATCGAGTGTTGTTTACTAAACTACAAAGCGTAGGTTAGTTCATAACGATAACGCCGCTTGAAGAGAATCCTTCCGTACACACCACCACATTCCCAAATTTGACTTCACTCACCGAGTTCGTTCATTCTCCACTGAGTAACAATATTTAGGGTTTTTTTTAAAGTTAATATTTGTTTTTAAATCAATTAAATCTAATATGAGTGCAAATACCGACTGTAACGTTAATAATTACCTATACATACATTACTACACAACAAAGTATATTTCGAAGTTAATTTGAGAGATTTCCTAAATTAACTTCAAAACTAAATGTAATAAAAACATTGTGTTGGTCGTGTCCCGTTATATAGTTAGAAGATTTTGACAATTATTGAGAACTTTTTCCGTATCGAATTTAATTTAATTTAATGCGACATTTTAAACAATATTTCAAATATTATATCTATTTTAACTCTGCTAAATCATAAATTTGCAATTATCACTCTCATCGTTAGTTTTCATTCTAAAATAGTACTTTTATTATTGTTTTTAAACTTGTTTGTAACTTGTAGTATCACTTAAATTACAATTAATATTTTATTAACCACCCATATACATGCCAACTCAAGTATTTCTGTAACTAGATTCAATGAATTAGCTATATGTATTTTTTTAAATATAATTTATCATATTTTTTAACATTAAGCATGTCGTAAATTACGCTTGAATAGAGAAATAGAAGTTAATAAATTGTATGCTTACTTCAACTATATATATATATGATGATTAGTAATGTATTAGTTAATCGTAAATTTAGAAGCATAGAATTCTTTGCTTGTTGATTGATACACAAAACACTACCAAACTATAATAAATTAAAATTAATGCTATAACGCCATTTTCTAAGCACTAAAAGGCGACTTATTTAGTAGCAATGAAGGTTGGAAAGGAAATAGTGATTCAACCTACTAAATGATCTAAATTCTAGGTACCTATTATAGGCATCCTAACAATGCAATTTCAATATAGATATAAAAAACAAACAAAAGAAAAACTGAACAGAGGATATCACTACATACTATTAAACAAAGTCCTCTGCCACATCTGTCTGTTTATTCGCAATAAACTCAAAAACAACCGAATGGATTTAGTTGCGGCTTTCACCAGTAGATATAGTGATTCACGATGGGTAGTCCGGTGAAGCTGTTAAGACCTTGTTAGGTCAATAGAGTAGTCAGTTCGAAAAAAAAAGTGATTCACGATGGATGTTTACGTATATAAATTTGTCTAGGATTTTTTTAAATTATCAGCAACGTCTGCCGGGCCCGCTAGTTAAACATAATGAGAACTTATACCTTTGAAATGTGATCGTACAGTAAGTTTAATTATTTTCAAACAGGATCAAGATCATAAAGTTAAAATCACGCCATACACTGAACCGGCATCTGAAGCCAGCAATACGAACTTCTCGTTTGAATCTATCGCACCGAGGCGTTACAACGAAGTCATCATTAGCCCGGCGGATACAATCACAACTACGGAACCAGAAATGGTATGTACTATATTATAATAACACAACACATGTATGTCACTTGTAAAGTCCCCGAGTACTAATTGTGTGGTTTTGTACTAAATTAACAACGGGTTACATAGATTTAGAATTCTCATACCTCATGAAATTGGGATAATTATTTTGTTGTACGTATTTTACTAATCAACAGATTTAAGACAACGTTATCTAATTAAATACAAAAAGAAAAATTATTGGTTTTAGCTACAAGAAAAAATAATTTACATATATAGTTGTAACGTCTGAAATTTGATGTTTTTTTTTCGTATACATACAGTATTTGTTTGTACGATACACCGCTATAGAATCTTCCAGCAACGAATAGCACGATAACGCTTTGAGAGATGCAATCTTGAGCAAATCTATACTATCGAGCACACCTTACGTCGACTGTTGTTACTCGTTGTCTTAATGTGTTCTGTTCACGACACCACGTGTGAGCGTCCGCATGGCACTTTCAGCAAACCGTAGTGATTCGCGCTTCCAACGAACTACCCACTATATCCTCGGAACGGCCTACAACGGTTACGTCATCGCCGGCGCCAACAACACCGGAGACGACGACAGAACCGCCGACAACGACATCATCATCAACGACAACAACATCGACAACGACACAACCAACAACAGTTTCTACAACACCCACGTCGACAACTGTAACAACACCGAGAACTATTCCCACCACTACACCGCTGCCAGAGACAACACCCCCGGAGATCACGATACAGGTCTGTAGAATATACGAAACGGAATTATTTAATAGAAATATTTTATCCAAAGGAAGTTAAAGAGAGATGCTTCAACGTTGAAATTGCTGGCAAAACTGTAAGTAGAATTCTTGTTGTAACTCTGGTGTGTATATATGGTGTGATTCGTCTGATCGGTTTTATGTGAACGGGACTGTTAACTTTTAATTTGCATTAATGGGTTTGATGTACTAATCTTTTCGGAATTAATTCTATAGGAATTTTACTTAGAAACGTTTTCACAGTTCTCACGTTCGCTTTGTGAATCTGGAGGCAATTCTTTTTTCTACTTCAAGTCACGTACGTTATGCAAATAAGTATACAATTTTAATTTCCCGCTTACAACATTACTGTAATGTGTGCATTTCTGACTTGGTTTCATTTCACGAAAAATTTCTTGTAAAAGTAATTTATATATTTGGAAGTTACCGCCACAATAGCGTTCATCATTCCAGTGAAATCCTTATTAAAAATGTACTTTAAAACATTTTCAGTTTTATGTAACTGTTATTGTTAGCATATAATAATGAAATTCCAGGACACAACGCCCACAGAAGGCAGAAGCACTATAATCGGACAAACAACCGAGACAGTGACGTTTGCAATGCCGATTAATCAACCGCCTACGCTTAAACACCATATGAAGAAACTCGCCATTATTGCTGGCAAAGCTTTCAGGTACAGACTTACATACAATCTAATCAATATACTGCTTACTGAGTTAATTTCACAGTACGTATTAGTCGAGGCGGCCATCGAAAACCAAACTCAGAAACAATAACTGTCAAACATGAACACTATAATTGCTATTACGACTCACTTATCTTTAAGCGTCGCCATAACCAGGTGTTACTAAATAATCTATATATAAAGTAAAGTGGATTGCATTATTGACATAGAACGTCTAAGTTGTCACAAAACCTACCTTGAAACCGGCCTGAATTTTTTGAATACACTAAAATCACTAGAAACACTATGTTTAGTATAGAAAATAATTATCCACTTCATCATCAGCTTGTAAGACGCTCACGGAAGGCCATAGGCCTCTTTCCGAAGGAAGTCATGGGCATAATAACCATGTCAGCCCACGGAGGCATTGACGATTTCATAATTCGAGAAATTGACAGTTCTATATTTTTCAAGAACATTTCTCAGGTTTAAGTTTCCTTACGATGTTCTCCTTCACCGTCAGCCGATAGTGATACCAATTTAGATTAGTAAATACGTTTGCGAATTCTAAAAAAATTGTTGGTTTCGATATCTGATTCATATTCCATCGGTCAAACCACTAGACCCTCACTTCGTATTATTTAATTACAAAGTTTATTTTCGAAAATAAATATGATGATATTAAAAAAAAAACCGTATAAAGATTCTCATTTAATGCATCGAGAAGTATTACAAGTTACTGTACCATAAAACTAGCATTATTTGTATTCAACGTAACCGACCATCACATTTGTCGATTTATTTAAGGAAGTTGATAGTCGTAAGTTTTCCTTGTAAATTGTAAATTAGTACAGTAACTGTGAAAGCAATCTAAATACCATAAACCCGTGACCATATGTAATCTTGTATATCTTCCAACCTTTGACATACCTAAATGTAGCAATGAGTACGGTGAGAAAAATAGAACAGATAGGTCGCGAATTGCATTTATCAGGCAACAGTCCAAGCCGAGGTGTTTTTTCTTTTCTTTATTGTAGCACGGGAAAATGAATGTGCTATTTCTAATGGTAAACACAGTACAATCCAAAAACAATGGCGACCACCGAAAGAGAAACTATCCATCGCCGGTCGCCGCTGTCATGCCGGCCTGCGAAAAGCTGGATATGCACAGGCTGATCCCGTAACACAACCCGCAGAAGCGAATCACTATGACGGGCTTTTTCGCCATATACATGGTCGTTGCGACCCAGTCCGACTGTAAAACCAGCTGAGTGCCTTGAGCGCTCGCCTTAGTAGTCCGGTGAAGCTGTTAAGACCTTGCTAGGTTTATAGCGTAGTCACTTTGAAAAAAATATACATACTCAAGATTTTTTCGATATTTTTATGAAGAAACGCTAACAAGATACACACTTCGAATGTACTGCGACAGTTCTTGTAACATTCATGTTTTGGTACTATAATCGTCACAGGTACATTATCCCGGCGGACCTCTTCACGGACCCCGAAGAAGGTAACCTCACATTTACAATGTACGAGGCTGAAAGTGTTCCACTCAGCAAGAACTCCTGGGTACAGTTCATACCATCCGGACGTGAAGTTTATGGATTGTAAGTTTACTATCATATTATAATCCTTTGAAACATTATTATTCCAAACCTTTTCATTACTTACTTTGTATTCTTGATGATGAGTATCAGTTATCGTAAAAGAATTTATAGTATAAAAATATCAACTAAAAATATAATTTTATATATATATATGTATTAGAAGTAAATTTTGACTTAAAATTATTGTTGAAAGAAAGAAAGAAAGAAAGAAAAAGAAATACTTTATTGTTGGAACAACCATACAATAATGATAATAATGAAAAATATAAGTTTACTTTTTCAGGTAGTTATATCATATAGTTTTTGATCGTGAATTATTCAAATTTCGGTAAATCAAAAGACATGATATTTATTTACACTTAGAACGTGACTTTTTATAATATTTTAATTTTATGCGTCGACAAATTGAGATAATATATTTCTCGAAATGTCGAAATGCAGTTTTACAAAAAGATATCAACGACAATAAACATTGTATTTTATTATACAGACGTTGTTACAAAGGCTGATGGAGTAATTTGGAAATACAATCCATTTCGGGCCTGTTCATAAAATAGTTTACGCAAAACACACTTTTTAAACCTCGTGCTAGTCACATTTTCATGCGACCCTTCCTCACTATCCAATATTGCATCCCCTTCCCCCTGCACAAGTACAAATGTATACATAAAGATATGAAACGAACAAATATGAAACGAATGAGTTTTCTAACGTAATACGAAAAATAAAATAAAAAACGTCGAGAGAGAAATTTGACAAAATTGTTTGATGAATTACGAACATCACGTTTACGTAGACCTCACCAAAACCCCGAAACCAACACCCCTTCCTTTCATAAATGTAAACGTATTTTATGACCTGCCTCTTGTCGTTGGAATGATATGTAATATTGTGTATAGGCCGCTAGAAGCACACGTATCTCGCTGGAACTTCATGGTGGAAGCTCAGGACAGCGAAGGACTGATAGCTCGTGGGCCCCTCGACATCACGGTGCAACAGCACAAGAGCGGCAGGACTGTTAATCATCAGTTCATTATGCAATTCAAACTCTTGAAAGAGTTCAACAATGCTATCGACTGGGAGATAAGAGCTTTAGAGGGCATCGTGAACCTGTTCAGAGACACTGACATGGATCATTTGACAGTCCTCAGCGCTACTCAGAATGGAGAGAATTGTGAATTTGTATGGACTAATGATACACTGCCGAAGGATGCAGCTTGCCCTATGGATGATATTAAAAGGTTGATGAAGGTTTGTATCATATGTTATATTTTTAATGTGGTAGTTCATAAGTAATAAATATGATTCACATTCGAGTAGAATTATTTGTCAGTTATTCTAATTTGAAAACGGCTGTGAGTTTTTCTATGTAACGAAACAATAATTTAATTATTTCAACTCAGCACATTTAATAGAATTGATTTGTTTCGAAAGTAATATGTAACTTCATAGTTTAAGTACAGACAGCTACTTGGTTATATATTATAACATGCATATATACCTGCGTGTTTATAACATTATACATTAATTTGAAGTAACAGTACAATTCCATGTGTGTGTTCTTAAACACATGTCTTGTCCGAATATCATCACTGCAACATTTGTATATGCTAAGACCCATTTCATTCCATTTGATACTTTTTGAGTGTTAAAATAATTTCCCCGGCTTACATAATACAATATAGCTTAATTAGCAATAAAAATAATTTTCCCGCCTTAGATTATGAAAGCCGGTTTAACTAGGAGTTTTAAAAATGATTTTCCGCTTTAGATGATGGAATTCAGTTTAACTTGAGCGATAAAAATGATTTTCAAGCTTTAGATGATGGAATTCAGTTTAACTTGAGCGATAAAAATTATTTTCAAGCTTTAGATGATGGAATTCAGTTTAACTTGAGCGATAAAAATGATTTTCAAGCTTTAGATGATGGAATTGAGTTTAACTTGAGCGATAAAAATGATTTTCTCGCTTTAGATAATGGAATCCGACAGTGAGGCCGGGAGTCCCTCGGCGGGCTTAATACGCGCGATGTCCCCCGAGTTGAAAGTGAGCGCGGTGTCGTGGCGCGGCGCGGGTCCCTGCACTCGGGTAGCGCCCGCGACCAAAGCTCCCGACACGTACCCGCCCGTCACCAGGAACCAGGTCGACCATCTCACCGCTACCGTCGGACACTTGCTCGTTTACAAAGTACCCGAGGTAACTCAATAAAACATTGTAATCACCTATCGAATCGCCCATCTCACCACTACCGTCCGATACCTGCGTGTTACAAAGTACTGGAGGTAACTCAATAAAACAATTACCCGACACAAAATACATATAAGAGTTATTGAGGTATATATATGCTTGGTACACATATATGTTTCAATAACTCATATATGAATGAATGAATATGTGGCTTAGCTTAGGTTAGCTCAGATAGGTCGCGGATTGCATGTATCAGGTCTCCAAACAGAGCGTGCTCACGCCCAGGCCCGTGTAACCACAGATCACGCCGTCTGGATGTAAATTTCGCTCCCGCACACCAGATTAGACCTCCCTCGGCATGGAGCCCTTGAGTGCGCTGCTCGCGCGATACAGTGACACAAAATCTTACATAACTGCGACAATATTACACATATCACCCCCACACACGTGCACGCCTACACGCTTACACATGCAAGTGAAAGGGTTATATTTTTTCCCTTATAAAATTATTCGTCATTAAAATTACAATAACTTTTGTAAGAGTGGCCCGATTTTAATGAAACAAAGACTTAAGTTACTCACGAGAATATGCTTTATGATTAGATTTAGCAGTGATGCGTTTTCATGCAAATAGACAGACAGACAGTTTTCTAAAAATGATTGTAATATATTTTATCACTTAATCCTTGATACCTGCAAGAATTTTTTTCGCGAAAATCAAAAATGTACAGACACGGTAGATTTACGTTCTTATTATAAATGTATAGAATCCGTGAGTAGCACGAACAATTACTTATTGTGTAGGATACGTTCTTCGACCCGGAGGACGGAAGTACCCGCAACCTGGTACTGTCGCTGCGGTACAGCGACCGCACGGAGCTGCCGCGCGGACACTGGCTGCAGTTCGACGAGAAGAACCAGGAGTTCTACGGACTGCCTTCCTCATCGGACGAGGGCAGCGTCTCCTATCAACTGGTAAGTACTTATTTATTATAGTAATAACTAATAACTATAGTATATATTGTAGGTGGTAGAGCCAAGCTTAAGCTATTACTGGTTTCAGCATGAATGGACCAGCTAGCCCGGGGTAGTACTACCCAGTGGAGTAACAGTGCTCGCATTGTTGCGTTTCGTTCGGTCAGTGAGAGCGCCGGATTACTTAATCCTTGATACCTGCAATAATTTTTTTCGCGAAAATCAAAAATGCACAGACACGGTAGACGTACGTTCTTATTATAAATGTATAGAATCTGTGGGTAGCACGAACAATTACTTATTGTGTAGGATACGTTCTTCGACCCGGAGGACGGAAGTACCCGCAACCTGGTACTGTCGCTGCGGTACAGCGACCGCACGGAGCTGCCGCGCGGACACTGGCTGCAGTTCGACGAGAAGAACCAGGAGTTCTACGGACTGCCTTCCTCATCGGACGAGGGCAGCGTCTCCTATCAACTGGTAAGTACTTATTTACTATATAGTAATAACTAATAACTATAGTATATATTGTAGGCGGTAGAGCCAAGCTTAAGCTATTACTGGTTTCAGCATGAATGGACCAGCTAGCCCGGGGTAGTACTACCCAGTGAAGTAACATTGCTTGCATTGTTGCGTTTCGTTCGGTCAGTGAGAGCGCCGGAGGACCACCTCCCCTCCCACCTCTTTCCCCTCCCATAAACGCTTGCTGGCAACGCAGCTGGCGTTGCTAGTGTCTATGGACGGCGGTGATCACTTAACATCAGGTGACCGGCCCGTTCGTTTGCCTCCTGCGATATAAAAAAACTAATATTACAAATGCGAAAGTGACTTCGTTTGTTTGTTACACTTTCACGTCTCAACTGAACGTTATGTTATTTCGCATGCCCTTTTTCAAGGGTTCAACGAAGGACATACGATACTGGTTATCCAGAATAGGAACTGTTCCCGATGATGGATACTTCAAACCTATATTATCGCGAGTAAATTTGCGGGAACAAACTAGTAGTAAGTATATCAATCACTGTATTAGTTTCGGTACTCAGGCCGGTTCGCGTTATCTTTTTTCGCAAGTCTAACCTGACCATACCGAGACGAGATTGTTTTATTGTTAAAGGTATATAGAGATTTATTTAAATTTACCAGATCGCCGAGGACTCGAGCAAGAAAAGCGCATACGACAGCCTGATAGTGGAAGTGGTGAAGTCTCCCACCATAAGACCAACGGTGGAGTTCCAGATGACGATGGAGTACCCGTATCCCGAGTTAGCGTATAACGCCAACAACAAACGGAAAGTTGTAGAGAAACTAGCCGCTTTGTTCGAACAGACTGACACCGATAATATAAGAATAAACAGCATCACTAACAACCCGACCACTATCATCTGGTTAGTATAATTTTTTAAATGTTTTTTTTTTTTTTATAAATAAAATCAGTTTTACTTCTTCAATCAATCGGGAATCTACGTTTTTATAAGAACTACAAAATTATATGAAATGTTCGCACCTCACGAGAAATTTTTTTTCCTCGAGTTTTTTTATCTATATATATAAAAGAAAGTCGTGTTAGTTACACTATTTATAACTCAAGAACGGCTGTACCGATTTGGCTGAAAATTGGTGAGGAGGTAGCTTAGAGCCAGGAGACGGACATAGGATATTGTTTATCCCGTTCGACAGCGTTCCATGTGACTTGTCTGTTCAGCGCACAACCCTAACGGTATTAATCTTATCGACATGACTTTCAAGTCTTTATCGAATATCTGATCGACGTTCTCTTTCAAAGCGCCTCCCATCGAGCCTCGCTCGTCGACTATTATCATTTTGCGTAGTTCCTCGATTTCTTTTTTGGGACATCTGTCCATCGGCAGACTTGTGTTGTACCTGGAGATTATTTAAAATGTTTTATATTTATATTTTGGCGACCGATCCTAATTATTCAAGATTATTACATCGACTATTAAGTGTGTAATAAAGGGCTGTCCATTAAATATTTGTGGTATTTTTGAGGATTTTATGGGCCGTTCACCAAACATGTCAAGAGAATGTTTATCTTCTTAGAGACCCTTTCCTCTTTTGCCACGCTATGTGATATTTCCTGCGACCCGCCAAACAATATTAAGTCACGAATAATATACACCCTTATATGTATATACTTCTACGTAAGAAAATCTATATATTTAGAAATATAAACGAACAACTTTCTATTGTAACAAAACATATTCGTCCCTGCGGACGTTGTCCTGCTTTGATAATTAAAAAAAGTCCTAAAAGCCAACCGCAGCGCCACCTACTGGGTCCAATTGTGAATCTAAACCATTCTTGGATCCACCGGAACACGCACACAAAATTTCATCAAAATCAGTCCAGCCATTTAGGAGTTCAGTGACATACACACGTACAGAAGGATTTTATATATAAGGACTAACGGGCCGGGCGGACGTTGTCCTGCCTTGGTAATTAAAAAAAAACTAAAATTCAACCGTAGCTCCACTTACTGGGTCCAATTGTCCAATCTAAACCATTCTCGGAATCACTGGAATACGCACAGAAAATTTCATCGAAATCGGTCCAGCCCTTTAGGAGGAATTCAATGACATTACAAACGTACAGAAAAAATTATATATAAAGACTAGCTGACCCGGCGAACTCTGTTCCGCCTTAAAGGCAATAAATAATGTAGTTTTGGAATTTATTAAGTTAAATTGTTTATTAGAAAATACAATAAAAAAAATTAAGTACATTAATCATTCATTATTGTTCCTGTATTTTGGTGCATAGGTTGCACTCTTCAGTTAAGTACCTTGTGATACACGACATTAAAAGACTTCAATTTCCGATCCGTCTTGCATTCGTCATGACCATCAACAAATCACAAGTCCAATCCTTGAAAGTTTGTGAGACCATCTGCGTTGTGCCTGATAATAAAATAAAATGTCGTGTATCACAAGGTACTTAACTGAAGAGTGCAACCTATGCACCAAAATACAGGAACAATAATGAATGATTAATGTACTTAATTTTTTTTATTTGTATTTTCTAATAAACAATTTAACTTAATAAATTCCAAAATTACATTATTTATTGCCTTTAAGGCGGAACAGAGTTCGCCGGGTCAGCTAGTCTTTATATATAATTTTTTCTGTACGTTTGTAATGTCATTGAATTCCTCCTAAAGGGCTGGACCGATTTCGATGAAATTTTCTGTGCGTATTCCAGTGATTCCGAGAATGGTTTAGATTGGACAATTGGACCCAGTAAGTGGAGCTACGGTTGAATTTTAGTTTTTTTTTAATTACCAAGGCAGGACAACGTCCGCCCGGCCCGTTAGTCCTTATATATAAAATCCTTCTGTACGTGTGTATGTCACTGAACTCGTAAATGGCTGGACTGATTTTGATGAAATTTTGTGTGCGTGTTCCGGTGGATCCAAGAATGGTTTAGATTCACAATTGGACCCAGTAGGTGGCGCTGCGGTTGGCTTTTAGGACTTTTTTTAATTATCAAAGCAGGACAACGTCCGCAGGGACGAATATGTTTTGTTACAATAGAAAGTTGTTCGTTTATATTTCTAAATATATAGATTTTCTTACGTAGAAGTATATACATATAAGGGTGTATATTATTCGTGACTTAATATTGTTTGGCGGGTCGCAGGAAATATCACATAGCGTGGCAAAAGAGGAAAGGGTCTCTAAGAAGATAAACATTCTCTTGACATGTTTGGTGAACGGCCCATAAAATCCTCAAAAATACCACAAATATTTAATGGACAGCCCTTTATTACACACTTAATAGTCGATGTAATAATCTTGAATAATTAGGATCGGTCGCCAAAATATAAATATAAAACATTTTAAATAATCTCCAGGTACAACACAAGTCTGCCGATGGACAGATGTCCCAAAAAAGAAATCGAGGAACTACGCAAAATGATAATAGTCGACGAGCGAGGCTCGATGGGAGGCGCTTTGAAAGAGAACGTCGATCAGATATTCGATAAAGACTTGAAAGTCATGTCGATAAGATTAATACCGTTAGGGTTGTGCGCTGAACAGAGCACAAAAGTACCCAAAACTACAATCCAGGTCCATCCGAGTCCTCCTAACTCACAGAACAGTAAGACTGGTAGCGCTGCTGACCAGGGCTATCTGATTACCTTCGTCACTCCCGCGGTGGTCATCATCTGCATGATCTTCTTAGCTGGTATCATTGCCTGTGTCTTATACAGAAAGAGACGTACAGGTAAGTGACCTTATTGTAATATATATAGAGTTTAAATATATACGGGCTGAATGTTTAGACAGTAGCAATATTTATAGAGGATACTCTGTACTCGATTCTCGTTTTAAATCAATAAAAAAGATGGGTTAATATTTGACCTAATTATGTAGAAACATACAAAAATTACACGCAACCCTCTAAGCGTGAAGCCAACCAACTAACAAAGGATAATTTTTCAAAGTTTGAACAAACCACAGGGTTTATAGTCCGTTTTATTATCGAAAGTTATTAACTCTGGGTCGCCGTTCGCTGGTTTTATCACCGCTCATTCAACCTAGGTTTAATTAAGTTATTATCTATACTTTTGAAATTGTTAGAACAAACTTTACCTGAGGTTCTCTTTGTTGTCTATTAGTATTTGTTTTGATACTATTATTTTATGTAAAAAATGTGACCATGAAGTGTCATATCCTAGAATACTATGAATGTCTAACCTTTCACCTGGTATATAAAGTTTGAATATATGTGTTACATTTCAAAATGACCTAAATCCAATTTTAGTCGTTCATATAGCGTGTTATTTTTTTTTAAGATTACCAGTTTTTATACACCAGTTCAAATTTTGCTGTTCATAAGGTTTTTTGTTGTTTTTTTTTTATCTTCATATTTTACATGTACAAAATTTGAAGCTCTTTAAAAATAACGTATAATATAAGGAACGGCTGAAATTGGATTTAGCTCATTTTGAAATACGAGGACTCGGTATATAAATATAAAATTATAATCGAGGATGGAATGAAGTACCTTAACGTAAAGTAAGAGACCAATAAAAAAAGTTTCATTTCATTATCAAAAAATTAATGTAAAATAATTAGTTATTAAAGTACATAAAAATAAGTTTTAATTAAAAAGCCATACGAGTACGTTCTCATATGCTCAATATACGCAAGAAAACACAAACTCGTATACAATAGAAAAAGAGAAAGTTGCTCAGAGGGGGTATAACGATATATTCTTACGTGACGATTTCTACCAGTCTGCTTCTATCGCGTACCGCTGTAAAGAACTTCGTTCTGAATAAAAGTTGTAAAATAATTAAATAATTGAAAATTATAATTATAAAAATATGTTTAGCAAACTAGTGAAAAATTGGTGTATCCGTGACATAGTTCTCAGTTCTCATGAAAATATTATAAATTCTTTAATGTATTTGATCAGGATAAAACGCAGGCTATTTTAAATTTTCTTAATTGTAAATTTGTCAATACGGCATAATCCCATTTTAATGATTTTAAATTATCTATTTCTAATATATTTTCATCACTGCGTAGCCTCTTCAGAATTGCATATTGATGCTTAGATAATACTCCGAAATGCCCTCTATCTGTGAGTAAAAGTCTTGTCCAAATCGATTCAGCTGTTTCAAAGATTTGTCTAAACAAACACGTTAATATTATTCATATGTTTTTATTATAATAAATACCATATCATGGCTGATCGTAAAGATTAAATTTTACAATGAAATTAGAAAGTGTGTTCTATTTTATTCTATATGGATGTGAACGAAAGTGTGTACAGTTTTTTTAAATAATATAATTAAACACCTGACTAATCTAGTATAGTAAAAGATATTTTCTAATCCTGTAGGAGGTGGGAATGCTTGACACGAAGAAGGTGATTTTGACAACCGCAAAATAAATAATTGGCTTTTATTTTGTATTCAACAGTTCGCAATACTTAGTACTTACACGTAATGATTGTTAAAGAATCTAGATTCAAATATATGCTAAACTTATCACTTTATTTATAATAATTGGCGTTTAATTAGAGTAATGAATAGTGTACACTGTTGTTATTGTAAATACACTTTTATATTTTATGTGATCAGATAATGAATCACGGTTTAAATTGCACATAAATATTGTTAGTTTTATTCTGTGTATTAAGGAAAAAATGGCTTAATTTCTTCTGGAATGAAAAAGAAAAAAATTATTTGCAGAGCATTAAGTATTTTGATAGTATGCTATAAATCATATCACACTGTGCTAAAATGAATTGTCAAAATTGTAGAAGCCACCTAATTTTTTAATCGACTATTATTTTTCACAATTTAAATCGAGCGTTTTGTTATGTTCTAATCGTTTTATATTTCAGTTGTGATTCCTTTAAATTTCCAAAATATATTCATCAATATTAATATATTTTTAAATGATATTCGGCTAAAAGTTATGGAGTTTCATTCGAAAACAAATGCATAATGGATTTTGCTTATACACTAATTTATATATCTGCATTGTTTTTGTTTTTAAATATTAAGTAGACATTGATTTAAGTTAAAACATGACTAGAATCAGTGGCGATACCTTTTATAAGTAAAAAAAAAATCATAAATATGTGTTTTAGAAACACTTCTAGGAACCATACAAATGGACAAAAAATACCTTAATTGGAAAGAGGGAATATTTTTATAACATAGTTTATATGTACCGTTGGTTTATTTATATATTTGGTTTATTTACATAAATTACTTTCATAGTACTTGAGCTTTCTAGAATTATCCCGTTGCACCTCTTCCAAAAATATAAGAAATAAAAGAAAAACATATGGTCATAGTCAAAGTATCTTTTTATACTCTGTGGTAGAGCCACGCAGAAGATATTTATTACTGGTTTCAGCATGACTGGGCCGGCTCGCTCGGGGTAGTACCACCCTCTCATAGAAAACCGACGTGAAGTAACAGTGCTTGCATAATTGCGTTTCGTTCTGTCAGTGGGAGCGCCGGAGGCCCACCTCCCCTCCCTCCCTTTTCCCCAAACACAGACTGGCAACGCGCTTTCGACTCCCTTGGGTGTTTGTTAGTGTCTATGGATGGTGGTGATCACTTATCATTAGGTGACCCATCTGTTCGTTTGCTAAATACGAATACTAATAAAAAATACTATTCACATTTTTTTAATCATTGTAATCAAACATATAAACCAATCCAACACGTAGTTGTCTCTCTCTGTCTCCCTCTTCAACAAAAGTTAGAAGAATCATATTTTTCTAAAGCATTGACGACCGGGATCCCATTTAATGAAGAGTCTGTTGGTACTTAAAAGGAACTACAAAACAATACTGATAACCCGGGTACGCCACTGATTCCAACACTATTGTGTTTTATTCTTTCATTTCAGTTATGATCGTATTACGATATGTGTAGAATTTAGACAACAGTTGTCATTTTTATAGGTAAAATGAGCGTCGGTGATGAGGAGGAACGTCAAGCATTCCGGTCTAAAGGGATCCCAGTGATCTTCCAAGATGAACTGGAAGAACGCGGCGACGCGGAACCCGTCCACAAAAGTCCCGTCATCATGCGCGAAGAGAAACCTCCATTGCTGCCTCCTGCACCGGACTATAGGTAGAAAATATAAAAAAAGCGGTTAATATTTTACGTATAACTTCTTATCACATATATATGGGGACTACAATTATAACACACTTGTGACGTCATCATAGATGATATCACTTTTTATCGTTTCTTTGATTAAGATCAATCGAAAATTGTCATTAATAATATGAAAACGAAAGCGAGTTGGTTTACGCCTTAAGTACTCTAAACGATACCATCATTAAATTTTGCATACAAATTGTAAGGAGTACAGAAAAGGACATAGAGAGTAGCTTTTGTTCATAAAATATTTGCTGTTCCCGAGGGGTTGACCAAATCTACGTTAATGCGAGCGAAGCCTCGGGAAAGAACTAGTTAATAATAAAAAAGAATCGTCACGCACGAAATTACAGCAATGAATCTGATAGGCTAGAATATAATATCGCGTCCCTAATTGGCCACTATTTGTATAGTAAACAGCCATTAGTCAAGTCAAATCAAGTATTGCTGGTATTGGCTATCTAATGAGCGAATAGTTATTTAGTTCAGATCAAAAATATAACAATAGTACGATCACTAAACTCCAACAACCATGCTAACATACGTGTATTAAATAATATTAGTGGGCGCCCATTCGACCATAGTTCATTGATTTTTTTTAAAGTTTGAATTTTATTAGGGTTATTTTGTCAAAGGGTATTATTATGTTATAATAACATTGTAGAATGTAGAATGAAAAAGTGTAATTGGAACATAAGAGTAAAATAATACATACAGTCGAGCATAGCAACCTCCTTCACAACCTTTTTTGAAGTCCTTTATTGACAGATATCAAAATGTATTTTTTATTTACATGTGTGTATATATTGTGTAAAATTGAAGCAGTAGTGTGAGTAATGCATATTTTAATTAATTTAATGTATATTTATATAAAATAAATAGGTTTCTGCACTTGTCCTCCATATAAACTTTAACTATGCCAAATTTCTCGTTCATCCGTTCGACCAATTCCGTTAAAAAGGGGTACAAACTTTAGGCTTCATGTATTAATATATATGATATTCTAAAGAGTACTTATGAAGGTAATATTAAGTACACGGTCGAGTGGTTTGACCGATGAAATGTCAATTCGATATCCGACCAACACCAATATACACCAACGAATTTTTTGGAGGTTGCTTATACTTACTAATTTAAATTGGTAGTACTATCGGCTGACAGTGAAGGAAAATATCGTAAGGAAACCTGAACCTCAGAAATATTCTACTAATCCACTATATTTAATAAAACATAAGTTGTTACATTTTATAATGAGACAAATCCAATTTTAGACGTTTCCAATATTATCCGTTATTATTCAAGATTTTCAAATGTTGTACAAGTAAATAATATAAACATTATTAAAAAAAAAACGTTTATATCGAGAATTTGAACTTTGTTCTGAGTGTATAAAAACTGGATATCTTCAAAAAATAAAACATGTTATATGAACGATAAAACTTAGATTTAGCTCATTTTCCTTCGAGAAGAGGTCTATGGCCTTGCAGTGGGACACTGGCAGCCTGATTTGATATGGACATATAATAATTATTGCCTTTTAGATCCGGAGAAGATGCACCGTATCGCCCACCGCCTCCATTCGCCGCTTCACGCACTCCACCGCGGCCCAAAGCTACTCCCACTTACAGGAAGCCACCGCCATACGTACCACCATAAAACTAATAATCCCCCCACCCCCCCATTACTTAAATAGCATTAGCACAATTAATGTGTTTTATCGTAATAAAAAAATGCCAGTTTCGAGCTTCTTAAAAATGTTTGAATAATTTCAATATTCTCTGGAAATCTGCAAAACCTACTAGTCGATACGTACAATAGTTTATCGCTACTTATCGTCTCTATCGATAAATTAATTAATTGTAATGCATTTATAAATTAAGAATGACAGAAGTGACCTCATGTCTTCTGAAACAAGGAATTGTTCACAGTTTAATGTGATTACGAATTTCTTATATACTACTATAATTATTATTGTCACGAAATAGGAGAGTGATTAGGTTAATAATTGTTTGTGGTGTTTCAATTGTAAGTGAAAATTGAAGACTATACAATAAAACGAACGACCTAGGATTACGGTTAAAGTAGACGATGTTACATTAGCTCGTAGATTGACTTAGGTATCGGTTAGCATGTTAGTAAAAAAACGCATTTCTGACAGAATATTCATAAAATGCATATATATTCTTTCAAATTGGGCATAATTATAAATTTTCTTACAATCTACTGCCAGATATACACCTCTCCTAATAATATGATTCATTAAAAAGTTGCAAATAAATTTCAAGCTAACCGACACCGATGTATGTTGAACTAAGTACGTACCCATGAAAGGCAATTACAAAATTATATCTTATGTTTTACTTATGAATTGAATTTACGGCATAATTTATAAGTTCTGACACGACTGATGTCAATTATCGATAATCACTAATTATATAACAACCCTATTTATTTGCTAACAGACCAAAAGTTTATAGGTGTTTGGGCTAAATGCGTGCCATTGTTCTGAGAGTTGTTATTTAATAAAGTAATTTTAATACATATCGAATTGTAACAATTTAGCATTTAGCGTAGATCTTCCAATATGTAGTTGTAGCATCGGGTGACTGTATCAACGCCTATGCTCTTCAGAATTATTCAAACAGGTTTCACTCTGTTACATTTATATACAGTATATACATTATTCGTGTCTATGGATTAGAGTCCATAGATTATAATTAACACGATATCGTAATCAATTATACAACTGACTCTAGGTATAGGTTATGAATAAATATTTATAAGGACGAAATATCATTTTGTACTTGTCTAATTATTACCATAGATTTAAGGTTAACGAACCCTTTAAACTATAAGGATTACCGAACGAAATGAGCTATAATGGTAACTTTCATTTTGATGTATTTTTTTTCTACTATATAGGAGCATATTTGGAGTTTTGCATTTATAGATCTTTTTAGTGATAGTATATACAACTAAATACAACAAGTATGTAACTATTATTTGTGTTATATTTTTTATTAAGTAGTTGTACTTAATCATTATAATTATTGTGTATGAAAACCAAACTATTCTCCTGATTTAATAGATTTTCTTAAGAAGCCCCTTTTCTTTCCATACTTTTAATTATACGCACATTATTTATGTAATTAATGCGCTTTTTATTTGGAATAAATCGTCTAATAAATATTGGTCTTTTATTTAATCCTAAATTTATGAATTACCCTACATACATTTATAAACAACTTCGTCCTGTGTCCATGGTAACGATCATTCGTAAATTATACGTCACAATAATTTTATTATTTACGACACACCTCTCCCTATCCTTGTCACAGATTACCACATTTATATGATGTCACGTCACATACATACATAACAATTTTACATTTTAAAATAAAAAAATAGAAATGACATCCAAAAATGATGTATATAATTTTATTTTTATAATCGTTACGTCACGAAGTTTGTGACTGTCTTCCCTCTTTACATTTTATTGACTCGCTACATTTAACGTGTGATTAATGGATGATCCCTAAAGTAGAAGTAAATCGATTTAGGAATTTTCACCGAAATACTCCTAAATCTAAACTAATAAGTATACGGTTGCAACACCGAACAAGCTTTAGATAAGCACAAAATTTTAAGCAACATCGCTGGAAAGCGAAATGCTAGGATGCCTTTTTTACTTCATCACTAAAAACGAAATATTCTAAATGTCAATATATCGGAGAATTTCGTGCTTCGATTGAACAAGACGCAGGTAGGTGTCGTTCAAGCGTCTTTCTGCGGCACTAGCATGCTGTATTCCAGATTCAAAAGTGAGAATTCAGTCAAAAGTTGCTACTAGGGACATCGTACGATACTTGCAGGCTGATCTAATGGTTTAATTGTCAAATGTCAATATCAATTGTTTGGGTTGTATTGAGCAGCAGTATTACTAGGCGTCAAATCCTCGACTGGGAAAGTATAGAGTTAGGTAGGCACTGCACGAGTTCTTAAATAGATCTTTCTGTTTGCCGAGTCAGACACCCGATTTTGGGTGATTGGCCTATGAATGCTAACACGCCTATTTCGCATGAGATGGAGAGTAATGGTGATAGAGGGATAAATACCTAATTCTGGACTGGATATTAATTAGGATTAAGATTTATATGCAGTTCCACCTCTAGTAACAGCCATAGGAACGACATATGGCATCCTCAGGTTAGACCGAAGTCACACCAACTCGCGTGACTTCGAAACGTCTACGTTACAAATTACTCTAAAACTATGACTGAGCGCGTACTGGACCTGTACGTGCTTTGAAAAATCACGTGTCTCAACGGCAGGTTGTTCTGCCTTTACATAGCGATAATATGGAGGAGATAATCGAATGTAAACCGGGCGAAGCATTCAATGCATCGACAATGTCGACAGAAACTGACATTAATACCTCTACTCGAGATATTATTGCCATTTTGGGGCGTGTTCAATACAACATGTATGTAATAAATTAAACACGGACTTGCAATCGAGACTTTTAATATGGACTTGACTGTTAAGGAAAAATATATATCCGACCGTCATCGAATATGTCATCTTTTTAAAGAGGCTAGTGTGCATAGACACTTTTTAATGGCCAGCACACTTCACAGCCTCTACATGGCTCGCACTGTTGTATCTATGGTGGAACGTCCTTCGCGGAAATATAACCAGTTTGTCCTGAGATCTGCGATGCACATGGGGTGCATAATATGACAAATTTGATAGTAAATTCAGCTGGGTTAAGCAATATTAGAATACCCATTCTAAAGAATTTGAAAACTAAATTTTTAAACCATAGTATCTCCACAGTAATAAATTTTCATACGGTACTAAAACGTCGAGACTAGCTGTGCTGTGTGCGTTTAATAAATAATAACTCACTTAGTAAATGATGAAGAATTATATACGGAGTTTTTCTAAGCGATAAAATAAGTAGGTCTGAGAACCAGAGTCGTTGGTGATTTAACCTATCCTTCGGGAAGAGTACGTTTTTTCTGTACGAACGGAACCCTGTCCTTTTTTGTACCCCAAATTACGTTTATGTAAATTTGTTTTGCAAACTCGGTATTTTCATAACTGAATAAAATTATAATCGTTATTAGTTATTTTAAAAATTGTTTTATATCGTTATAAATTATAGCTCTGTTAATTTAACCAACTATGTGGGCTCAAAAATCCATAAAGTCAGTGCTTATAAACCAAATTTTAAAATATTCACTTGTCATTATGCTGTCACTAATGTCACAATCATTAATAACATAACCTTCAAGTCAATTAGACAATTTTCTAACTAAATATTATAATACATATATTTGAATGTAATTAGAACATCATTTATTAATTATACACTGCAAATAAAGAAGATATATATAAATCTTCACAATGGCAGAACCTAGTAAACATAGAAAAAAAGTGAAACTATTTAATTTGAGATTTCTTCGAATTTCTCTTAAATACAGACCTGAAATACTGAAATTGATTATGAAAATGAGACAGCGAATAAACAATAAGAATATATTAATAAAACAGCTAAATATGCAACTGAAAAAAATGGTAAATCTTAGAAAATAGTACTAATTATATGCTAGCAATAGTTATACTATTGTCGTATAGTATTAGGCTGTTATTATGTTAGTATAGACTACCAAACATACCCCTTACTAGATTGAATGTTTGGAACTTAGATAACTTAAAAGAATAATCGTAATATTTTAAGATAATAAAATAAACTTATCGTCTAGGACATCATGTAAACAAGATTAAAATAAGAAACATTCGTGGTTTTTTAACCTAACGTGATATTCTAGTGCCCACATACTTATTTTATATATTGTTGTACAAATCTCTCATATCTGCAAATGATATCCAACTATTTTTAGTTTGTTTTTATATCACTTTATTTATTTATTAGCACAGTACAATCCATAAACAATGGCGACCACCGAGTGACACACTATCCATCGCTGGTCGCAGCTGTCCTTGCTGGCCTGCAAAAAGTTGGACATGCACAGACTAATCCCGAAACGTGACCCGCAGAAGCGTATCACTATGATGGGCTTTTTCGCCATATACATGGTGGTTGCCTCCGTCAGTCAGGCTGTTAACCCCTACCACCTCTTTATAATATAAAATCAGTAAATAAAACATATTTGTAAAATCTTTTCGATATGATTACAGCAAAAGCTGCTTACGTATGAAAATGTATCTACACAAACTGATGAAATATGTAAATACCTATCAGATACATCAGAAAAAGCATCACTTACAACAAATGAACCCACACATACTAATAACACAGATAGTAAACCAAAAACAACAAATGTTACATCTTCAAATAGTATAAGAAAATCATCAACAGAAACAGAGAATATAGAACAGAAGGATATACAAGAGGCTGATGCAGGATGGAACATAGAAGAAAATCAAGGAGAGAAGAGTATAGCAGAGCAAGTAAAAGAAGCAGCTCAGAGTGCCATGCAACAATCTGGAATGGTTTATGTGGATTCTGTCGGAATGTATTATGATTACAAGACAGGGTATTATTACAACTCAGTGAGTTATCTATTCAGTAATAAGCTAATTAGATGAAATTATATAATTAGTTTGTCTAAAATTACGTAAATTCTAGAGTCAGGACTTAAATGAGCTTCGAATAAGGTACAAATAATAAAGCACATTTCCTTGATTAAAAATAAATCCAATAATTGGTGCTAGATTTTATTTGTGAACTCAATACCATACATATATACAGCTCTTGCAAATAAATAACATAGAAGTGAACCTAATATGATAATTATAAAATAAAAGCTAATCTATGTAATTACAATAATATCTAAGGGATAACGTAGTCCGGTGAAGTTGTGAAGACCCTGCCAGGTCCATAGCGTAGTCAGTTCGAGAGAAAAAAAAAATATCTAAGGGATAAAATAAAGACAATAACTTAATGAGATTCGTCGTATTATATGGTTTTGTTGGTGAGATTATAATTACATCTAGGTGTATTTGCCATCTGGATGGCGTGTTTTAGTAGTCCCATTCTTCCATTGACTAATCTGGGATTTTTGTAGTGCGTCTTCTATTTTCTCATCTGAAATTCTACCACATCTAATCAAATGAAACTAAGAATGATTATGCAAAATTAAAAAAATATCTAGGTGTATTTGACTAATCTGGGATTTTTGTAGTGCATCTTCTATTTTCTCATCGGAAATTCTACCACATCTAATCAAATGAAACTAAGAACGATGATGCAAAATGAAAGAAAATATATAAATAATGCATGCATCCCAATTATTCTCTAACAGTTTCAAAATTTAACTTCATTAATGTTTTATTGTCAATTAGGTACTACATTTTTTAAATTTAGTATCTTTATATTCGTTTACATTGGCTACCGTGTAAATGTTATTTTCAGGAACTCGGATTGTATTATCACACAGATACAGATTGTTATTACTACTACTCGGAAGAAAAACAGACCTTTGTTTTTCATTCCTACCCAGATAGGACTGTCGAGAATAAAGCTTTCGTTGCACATGAAAAGAGGAAGGCGAGAAAACATAAAATGGTTTGTGCTCATATTACATGATGTGTGATTATGTTACATAGACTGTCCACAGTTGGGTAGACTTAGGCCCTAACTAATAAGGGGCCTTCAAATATTATGTAAGCAAAACTTTTTGTAATTTCTGACCGCATCCTTCCCCGCATTATAGAAGTAAGTAATGCTTTTACTCCCCTTCCATGATCATGTAAAAATGTATATAAGTTTTTTATCTGTTCTGGATTTCTTATTGAGTCAACCCTGCCCAGTGGATGAGACCACTGAGTATGTTATATAAATAGAGGTCGCACTCGTTCTTTCCAATCAGCACCTCTATAATACTACTTTTGAACTAATATGTGTTAATATCTGTATATATATAGATGTACATTTATAGCTATGTATGTATGTATGCATACAGCGGTACTGCGTAAATCATATACAAGTTTTTGGTCATTTTTATTTGTAATGAATATATTCATCATAAGGCAAATCTAAATCAAAGTATGTACATTCAGGAGTCAATGTTTATAAGTAGATCCGGGTATAGATAAAATTGTTTGTGGGAGGCAAGAAAATTTAAGGGAGCACACTCTCGTAACAGATACGTAAACAAAGTGAATGAAAACAAATATTTGAAAGTTGTCAGTTTGAAATGTCAAATTAATTGTCGTCCACCATCTTTTGTTATCAAACTTGCCAAAAAAAAAAATATAACAGTGCCATCTAGTAAGTTGATTGATAACCAAAACTAGACGAGTCTTTTCCATACAAATCCGATTTTGAGGAGTGAAAATAGCCTGGATGAAACCACACACCTCACATATCAGACTTACACATCCAGATCCCCTATCTTTAATGTCATCAAAAGATAGCAAATCAAAGACTCAGGGCCCCTCTTTAGTGCTTACATAATACTTGAAAGGACCCTAAGTATACAAGTTTATTTCATGTTTAGATTTGTAATTATTTCATTCTTAATTGTGTCATATTATAGTAAGACCATTCTTTGTATTTGTTTTGATACAAGTAAATCAAATCCTTTTATTATAATAGTTTGGTAAAATCTAAAGATAATAACTATAATGAGGTAATTACTAATTAACAGCCATAGTAGTCATGTTATCTATTTGTGAGAATTGCACCTAATCTAAATATTGAATAACTTTTTAACTACTTAACACAGCATATTTTAAACCATTCATTGTACTTTTATGAGAAATGGAAACGTTGAGTATGGAATATAGTAAAAGTTCATTGTTACAGGAAAAGAAGAAAGAAGACGAAATTGATAACCTGACGAAAAACTTATCTCAGGTTTCACTCCGAGCACAAAACGCCTTAGGTAATTAAAATATACCCTGTAGATTCCGAATACCAACATTGGAAATATTATTACAGGGTAATGAAGATGCGGAAATCGTCAAGCCTAAACGTAAAAAGAAAATGCCAAAGAAAACTGAACCTTCTGAAGTTATGAATAAAGATGACAGGGTGGATGTTGACTTAGATGCGATAACAGATGTTCCACAACAATCCGAAAATGACAATGTAAATGAAGAGATTGATAGCAAAGATACTAATAAAAAAGTAGCAGATGTTAAGGAAATGGAAGATGGTGAATGCAGTGATACAAATAGTGAATCTAGTAGTGAAAATGGTGACTCCATTGCTAGCACGTCCACAGCTAGTGATGATGGTAAACGAAATAAATTATGTAAATTATATATACATGCTATTCATTATTATTAGATAAATTAGATGGAAATAACTTGTAATGTAAATTATCCTATTTACTAAATATCAATTTATCAACCAGTTTATTCATAGTCACCAATTTAAAATTTGTAGGATAATTTCATGAATAATCTTACCACACTTTATGTATAGATGTCATATCAAAACGGTTATTATATAGAAAGTATAATATTTGTAATAGTTGAAGGTAGTACTTTGCGGAAATCGAACATAAGTATTTGATTAGGTGTTACTATGCACTTCTGTCTGGAATTGATTGTCTGTGGTCCCGTCTTACTGCAAAAAATACTTTCTTCATACAAAGTGTACCTGCAATGTTATTATGAACGAATACCTGCTAAAGCTCTAGAAGACACTCGCTATATATATAAAACCAGACATTATTTGTTGCAATGAGAAGTAGCAACGGTCAAACAATTCCAAACGGAAGGGTGAAGTAACATCCAATGAAGCACTGATATTAATTTTTGTTCACTTTTCCATCTTAGTGAATCTTGAGCAATAAATTATTTTTTAGTTACAGATTACTTATTTGTACTTATATCTTCTTTAATTTTTTCCATTGAAGACGGCGTTTTGTTCTAGATTCGATAGCAAAACAGCATCCGCCATGCATGCGCGTAATAGTACGTGAAACTAATCTGCCAAAATTGAAAGTGGGTAGTCTTTTCATGGTTACAAAAGATGGCGGCACCATTGGCAGAGAAGGTGACCACCATACAATTGTCATAAAAGACCATAACGTATCTAGGGTAAGAATTTATTTCAGTATCATAAATATACCCTAAAATAATCATTAGACTTTCGAATAACGATATGGGAACACCTAATTTTATACAAACCCATTAATCATAAATATTAGCCTAATCTTTATTAGAAACTAGCCGGCCCGGCGGATGTTATCCCGTCATACATCAGGCCCAAACCGAGGTGTGCAGTGCATCCTTGAGCTAGTTGTCAAATAAAATCGGCTGAGTGCCTTAGTCCGGTGAAGCTGTTAGGACCTTGCTAGGTCAATAGCGTAGTAAGTTCGAGAAAAAAAATGTTGTCCCGCCTCGATATAAAAAAATACCTTGACAAATTATATACCTAAATTTTCCTCATGAATCACAGTATATAACTGATGAAAACCGCTTCAAAATCCGTTCAGTAGTTTTTGAGCTTATCGCGAACAGACAGATTGATGTTGTGATACTTTTAAATATAATTCAATTTTTTAATAACTATACTTATAAAATATATTGTTCAAAGGAAGCGTTTAGGCTTTAGCAATAATGAAATTGTATTGATCCTTACTAATATTACTAATGCGAATGTAAGTTTGTTTGTTACGCTTTCATGTTCTAACTACATACTCAACTGATAATCATGAAATTTGCGTACATGTTGTCCGGGGTACAGATCAAGACATAGAGTACTTTTAATTCAGAAGAAATGTACTGTTCCCAATAGATAGACCAAATTTACATTCACACGAGCGGAGCCGCGGGCAATGGGCGATATTTTTATAATTGAAAATCAACTTTATTAATTCATGTTATTAACACGTTGAATAGTACGTTAAAATGAATATCCAAAATACTTTTCTTACATTACAATCTAAATAATTTTGTAATATTTTACAGAATCATTTGGATATTAGGTATGACACGATAAGAAAAACTTATACAGCAACAGACTTGGGTTCAAAAAATGGAACCGTACTTAATGGCACGCGAATGTCAGAGAGTCAAATCGTTAGTGTTCCAATGGAGGTAAGTCGACAAAAAAATATATATTGCACAATGTTATGTCAAAACTTTGTATCTAAAAATAATAATAAAAAGTTGTTTGATGTGAAGTATCTAACGCGCTATTTTCACTTCTCAGAATCGGATTTGTATGGAAAAGGCTTATCTACTTTTGGTTTTCAATCCACTATCTAGATGGCATTGTTATATAATTTTTTTTACAAGTTCGGTAACAAAAGATGATGGATAACAATTAATTTTGACATTTCAAACTGAAAACTTTCAAATATTTGTTTTCATTCTCTTTGTTTACGTATCTATTACGAGAGTGTGCTCCCTTAAATTTTCTTGCCTCCCACAAACAATTTTATGTATCTCCGGATATACTTATAAACATTGATTCCTGCATATACATACTTGGATTTAGATAGCCTTACGATGAATATATTCATTACAAATTTTTTATTGGGAAATCTATCCCTTTTATACATATATGGAAGGGAAAGGGAAAGTGAAAGGGGAGGGGAGGTGGGTCTCCGGCGCCCTCACTGACACAACGAAACGCAACAATGCAAGCACTGTTACTCCACGTCGGTTTTCTGTGAGATGATGGTACTGCCCCGGACGAGCCGACCCATTCATGCTGAAACCAATAATAGCTTCAGCGTGGCTCTACCACCTACAAAAATGTACATTTATAACCAACAATATTAGATTGTAATAAACGCCATCTGTTCGCTCATTCTTCGTACTATATTGTTAGCGTACATGTCTAAGATATTTGATGTTTTGTTATCGTATCAGCAAATTTGTTATTAATGAAATTTAATTTTTCGTCTTGTCCAATTATACAAGCTATTAGCTAACCTAACTTTATCCATTGGTACAGAAACTTTATCCATTGGTACAGAAAAGGCCATTACTACTTACATGGTAGTTTTAATAATTGAAGTTATTTCAATTTTATTGATCTCGGTATTTTTCAATAAGAATCAATATCGATCTTTGTTTTTTAATTTATATAAATACAACTATGGAAATCCACCCTTGTGTGCCAATGATCAAAAAGTGCTGGATGATAGATTTCGATTATTTTTTTAAACTTTTACTTAACACGATCGATTTAAGTATTACATAATTTTAAAATAATATGTGAACGAAAAGGTGTGATATTTTTCCGCGTTCATCTTGATATGATAATAAATGCATTTATCTTCTTTTTCTTGCTTCAGTCCCACCTGAGTAGGGTTTGTCAAGCTTGTTTTGGTGTCAAAAGGCTATTATATAGTGGATCAATATGTGAACGATGGTGTTGTCTGGAATAGACTCTTCTCTGTGCACCCATTAATAAAAAATTGTGACATGTATCTAATATATACTAAATATTATATATATTTGTTAAAAAGATAAACCAGATCGCGATACTTGCCGGTTCTTCTTGATGACTGGGTTGTTTATCCGAACCGGTGGTAGTTTTGACCTTCATGAGTGCCTTCTTAGGGCCTAAATTAAAATGTTTTTGATTTTGATTTTAACTTAGTCCTTATCGAAAAATATATCACGATATCTTCACTTAATCTAAAATTTTAACAAACTAAGCACTGCGTTCAGAGATGCGTGTTTTCATGTCGTGGAGAAGTGGGGCAAACGGTACTTATATTTTTTTCCTGTAGGTGAAATATTCTCCTGAGATATTAAATGACACAGACGAAGTCGCTGGTATTGGCTAGTTAGTATTATATTTAGTCCGATTCCACTGTTGTGCAAGTCCCACAAAATTATCATTTTTGCCTCGATCAAATAATATCAAAATGTCAACATCAGTTTCAAGAGAAGCTCAAATATTGTAACCCTCTTGGATGGTCGGAATATGCGAAGTGATAAAATAAATTCGATAGCTTTTCCACATCATAAACTGTAGTTAACAAATTTATTTTATAAGAATATATACTGAAATGCTACTCAGGACTCCCAATTTTAGTTAAAAATACACCGACGTTCATTAAACCAAATGTTACAATTAAGACTTCTGTTTTATTTTTTAACTTTAATAAATCTAACGTTAAAAGCACATTCAATATAAGACAATAAACTCCAATAATTATACGTTTATTATCTTGCGAAAATATTAAATACTAGTGGGCGCGGCATTCC
>MU160328.1:26914-43174 GCA_015888305.1 Antheraea pernyi | reverse complement strand
TCACCTCCACACACGTGCACGCATACACGCTTACACATGCAAGTGGAAGGGTTTTATCTTTTTTTCCCTTATCAAACTGAAATAGTTTAGAATATTATCGGATACGAAATATATATAAGAGTTATTGAGGTATGTATGCTTTGTACACATATATGTTTCAACATCTCATATATGTATGAATAGTTAGCTTAGCTTAGGTTAACTCACACAGGTCACGAATTGCATGTATCAGGCAACAGCCAAAGCCGAGGTGTGCCGTGCACCCTTGAGCTAGTTGTCAAATTAAATCGGCTGAGTGCCTTAAGCGCTCGCCTTAGTTGTCCGATGAATCTGTTAAGACCTTGCTTGGTCAATAGCGTAGTCAGTTAGAGAAAAAAAAATCTTATCCAATTAAATAAGTAATTTACGTTGGGAATTATTTAATTTAGGTCTAAATTGTCCTTCACATCATATCACTGAATATATTAGAAGATAACACAGTTTTAACACGTATTGTGTTATAAAAAAACAGCTTTCTTTATCGACGAACCGTAAATATTAAGGAACTAAAAATGTATGTAAATTGTTTAGAAAAATTACAACCCCACATTAGTACATTGCAGCCATGCGAAGACCGGCCTGGTCGCTAATAAGAAACAAGGAGAAGATAATATGTTTAAGCGACTCAAATAAAAAAGAGTTTTATCGTCGTATCATAACGATGTCGGTTAAAGAACGCCAATTCGTTAAATACTATATTTTCGATTGAATAAATACCAACATAAGGCATTTTGACGCGCTAATTAATGCAGACAATATAGACAAAAATATTATAATTTAAATTTCTGTTTAAGAATTGGCAAACTTATAAAATAATTAAAAGTTGTATCTGTGAATATATTATTGCTAGAGTTTGTGGTTATCTTTGATTCATTTCTCTTCTTAGGTTTTATATTATAGACTGGTCACTGCCCGCGATTTCGTCCGCGTGGTATATTTACTTCAGGCTAACGCTAACACGCAGCGGAAACTCCCGATTTTGAAACATTCTTCATTGGTGCTTCGCTCCTAGTGGTCTTAGCGTGATGATATATAGCCTATAACCTTTCTCGACAAATGAGCTATATAACACTGAAGAAGAATTTTTCAAATCGGACCAGTAGTTCCTGAGATTACCCTCTACAACGTCACAAACTCACAAGTTCACAAACTTTTACCTCTTTATAATATCACTATTATTACTAATTATTATAGTATAGATAAAATTTATGATTTAAAAAGTCTGCGTCTTTTTTTTTTTGTCTCGGATAAGTTCTCTTACACCATTCAACCATCTAGGATGGCAATTTGGGAAATTATAATACGCACGCGGTGTATACTATTTTCAATAGGTAGAAATATACGCGCGTGTTCTTTCAATAAATAATAAGCATTGGTATTTCAACTTAGCGGCGGTTCGTGGCATTGAATAGAGGTTCGAGCTAACAAACTCGCGGGCAATAGTCAATTTAAAAATAACTTTATTTATCATTACTTCATCTCCTTGGTGAGATAGGCAGAACTGATGATGCATCAGCCCAGACTGGTGCCCCGTAGGCGGCCATCGCCCGCACGACTCCCATGTAGAGTCTGCGGCACCCGGCGCCCGGCCCCCCTATGTTGGGGAGTACCCGGCCGAGTGCCGCAGCCGCCCCAGAAACTCGAGGTCCGAGCCCCGCAAAGTGGGGCTCGAACCGCCAGCGCCCGTCCAGGGTGAGACCCAGATATTTCATCTGGGTCCCCGCCCTGATCCGGGCGCCCTCCACCACAATGTGGGCCCCAGGTGGTGGCCCCCGCCGAGGCCCATGAAAGAGTAGGGCCTCGGACTTCTCGAGGGCCACCCTGAGGCCCAACCTCCTGATGCGCCTGACCACGAGAGTTGTGGCCATCGTGGCCAGGCGCTCCACCTCCCTCCACTCTCCCCCCTGGGCTACGACTAGGGTGTATCCGCGTAACATATGAGGCGTGCCGCGACCTATGTTTTTTTTTTTTTTTATCGTGGGGAAATCCCTTATGGATACGCCACCCTCCCGGGGGAGAGGATGGGTTATGTCCGAGTCGCACGGACTAAAACCCCACGGTGTACCGACAGACGGTTTTGTGGGGGCGGCAAGGGATTGTTCAAGCTAATCAACCTTGTAGAGCCGCCCCCACGGTCCGCCCGGCGGAAGGTGACCGCGGTGTAATGTTGTCGCAGTGATGTACAATTTTGTGTCACTGTATCGCGCGAGCAGCGCACTCAAGGGCTCCACGCCGAGGGAGTGTGTACATAATGTATCTAAACAAATCCTCAGTAATCCATTCTTCTATTTCCAGTCGCATGTATATTGATCCATTGTGGTGGTCGATTAATTTGACTGGTGGTATATCGATTCGATATCCGTAGGTACAAACCTCGAGATTTAGGTACCTACATTTACTAATTTAAATTGGTAATACTATCGGCTAACGTTGAAGCAAAGCACTGTGAGGAAATATAAATTTGAAAAATATCCTTGTCATACCACCGTATCTTGGAAAATATAGAACTGAATTTCTCGGAGTTTGAAATCGCGACTACGTCGTGGTTTGGCCCGGCGTGGTGACTAAAGGCCGGTCTCAATAATCTAACTCTAGTTAAATGTAAGTAGCTATCTGAGATATATCGTGTCTTCTTATCTATCTATTACTAGTGTTTCAATAACAGTATTCCCTCAAGCTCGGATAAGGTCACAGATAGATAGGATCTTCTAACTCCAGTTACGAACGTCCCTCAGGTACGTTTTGTTTCTGCGTTTCAAATATTTAGTGTCATGTTTAAGATAAACATTATATGTATATTTAATATTTATATTTACTAAAATTATTATAATGAATCGCTAAAAACTACATTTTAACATAATTATTATTGAAAAATAATATTTATTGAACACTGTTTGCTCTTGTCATTTTACAATCTACTTAAAATTCGAAACGTAAAATAACAAAACGCTATTCTTGACTCGACTTAAAAAAAGTCGACGTGATTTGCCGCTGTTTGTGCTTTTTCTAAGAATATAGTGTCATAATATTGTTCACATTTACATATTATAAATATATAGGTTCAGATTCTGTAAATTCAATTTCGTAGTTTATTCGAGTATCAAAACTATGATCTTCAAGTTCCAATCATCTGAGTCTTAATTAAATACACCGGCTTCATATAAATCAATATCATTAATCTCACAAAACAAATCCATGGTTTTTTATTAAAATATATTATTTAAGAATCCTACAATAACGCATTATCCTTCAAAATCGGGCGATAGACAAAGATCAAACAAAGGATAATGTGAACAAAGGAAAGTTTACCATAAAAATGTTATTGAAACGCTTTACTTTTTTTTTCTATGAACTTATATAACTAGGGTAACGGATAGACCCTCCGGCAGGTAGTTTATAAGGAAAGATAGAATTCTTTATCTATCTGTGTTTATTGAAACGCAGAAACGAGCCAATAGTTAGCTGAGGTAGTGTTTGTAACTGTCAGTTATAGATAGATACGTTATTGGAACCGGCTGTAAGTCCATACCTTCCTTCGGGAGGAGTCATGTGTTCCCCGCAGTGGGTCCCTTACAGGTTCATTTGATGAATATTATATACATTATATATCTTTATGATTCTTTTAAAATTCATACGGTCAAGCAATTACAAATTATATGTATTAGAAGTACACGTTACAAATATAAGTAAATCTACATATGTTTCTAATTGATTACAAATTTAATTATTCTCATTTTATGTTACACTCTTACATATTATTGTATTCTCTATTTCGTATTGCAATTGTGTATTTATAATTACAGGCATAAGTTAAAAAGGCAAATTTATTCTACACAATATAAACAATAACTATATTAACATTCCAAAGGGTTTTAATTAACAGCTAATTAAGAGTTACACTCATTGTGTATCATAAATTTGAAGACACATTTTAGTGCCAGAGATATTTCACCAAATTTACATAGCAGACGTACCTGTGTCAGGTTTTATGCCCATTAAACGGGGAACCCTAAAAATATTGCAAAAACTTTTTCTTTTTCGGCAATAACAGTCTGTCTGTAGGTCAGCTGAGCGTGGGCCTACCTGCTGATTTAAAACAATTTGCGCACTAGTCTTTTTTTGGTCTCGTTTCGCATTTCGCATTAGAGTCGGACGAATGATGGGCTGCCATTAAATGCATGGTCACATTAAGCACACTCGACGTTACGCTACAAAATAAAAGAGGTTTCGTTTCGTATCATCAAAATATTGTACACGCACACGATCACCCATTTGGAAATAATGAATTTGATCGAACGCTACCTAGATTAAACTATTGAGGCCGTTATAAGTTTTATTTTAGTCAGGATAATGTTTTGCTAATTCTTTTAAAAATAGCTTATTATTTGTTGATTACCGAAGCACGCATATGCACGAAGAATTAATAAATAGCTTTCATACATTGTAATAGAAATAGAGTATCGATAACGTCCAGTAGTAATCAGTCAAGTTACAAATAATTTGAATTACTTTACTTATAAAAGAAATCGGAGAACATTCGTCTACATTTCCCTTAAACTTCTTAAGAGTGGTAGAGCCACGCTGAAGCTATTATTGGTTTCAGCATGAATGGGTCGGCTCGTCTGGGGTAGTACCACCCTCTCATAGAAAACCGACGTGAAGTAACAGTGCTTGCCATTGTTGCGTTTCGTTCAGTCAGTGAGAGCGCCGGAGGATCACCTCCCTTCCCTTCTTCTCTCCCCCCTCACTCCTTTTCCCCCAAACACAGGCTGGCAACGCACTTTCGACTCCTCCAGTGTTGTTAGTGTCCATGGACGATGGTGATCACTTAATATCAGGTGACCCACAAGTTCGTTTGCCAGTTATGACATAAAAAAAACAACTAATAAAGTCATAAAGAGATATTAAACTATCGAGATTCCATGACGTGGCGTGCGATAATTGTACCTCTAATCTGTTTCACGTTCACAGTGGACGTGTCGTAATTATCGGACATTTAGGTGACTTCTACAGGGCTGCTGATCATTTAATTAAAATAAATAAAAACAAAACCCATTAATGTGTCTGGTACACGTCTATCAAAATGTCTGGACGCGTTTGTTTTAAAAAGAGGCTATTAAATATACAATTTGCTTAATTATTTATTATACATTGTAACTATTATTCGTGCTTTTATATACAATTTGAGTTTTTGAGTAAGAATATAGATACAAATTGTATACAAAATTTTAAGCCAGTACAAATTTTTCTTTGTTCTCACAATTCCATAATGATGGCATTGTAAATTAAGAAAAGATGAATCAGAAATATATTGTTATATGTAAAAGTAAAATAAATCACATATTGTTATTAAGGGCAAATTAAATATCTTGCAATGCCAAGAAAATATATAATAATACTTATAAAATTATCACCTGAATACAAGGATTGCTTGGATATTTCCCGTTATGGTTTTCCCGTGAATCTAAAGTAAATTTAAACAAAACAATTCTATACATTTCACAGCACAAAGTTAGCAGTTAAAGTAGTTTTTCACTATCAATAGGCTGGAATTCATACTTACATTATCAAATTATTCGATAGTTCGATACATTATTTTAATACGCACGCAACACAACGCACTTGTCACTCCCCCGGTGTTACCATCGGACGGCCCGTCTGTTCGTTTGCCTACTATAATATCATCATATATATTAATACGTGAAGCCTAAACTTTGTATCCCTTTTTAACGGAATTGGGCGAACGGATGAACGTGAAATTTGGCATAGTTAAAGTTTACATGGAGGAGAAGTGCAGAAAGCTATTTATTTCATATAAAATGCATTAGAAGTATATTAAATTAATTAAAATATGCATTACACTACTGCTTCAATTTTACATAACATATACACACATGTAAATAAAAAAGACATTTTGACATCTGTAATTAAAGGACTTCAAAAAAGGTTGTGAAGGAGGTTGGTATGCTCGACTGTATGTATTATTTTACTCTTACGTTCCAATTACCCTTTTTCAATCTACATTCTACAATGATATTATAACATAATAATACCCTTTGACAAAAGAACCCTAATAAAATTCAAACTTAAAATCAATGAGCTATGGTCGAATATCGACCTCTGGGCGCCCACTAGTAAAAAAATATATTTAATTTTTTTTTATTTTGGTTTACATAAAGTAAGTGGATTTGTATGTATTTCTATACTATCTATTTTTGCAGTGAAAACTTCTTTAGGCGCGTTGAGCGATATTTTTGGCAGGAGATCAATTTATAATTTCGCGTCATGACATGCTAGTAAGCGTGACCGGTCGTATAGTGTTTGCGCGGCTTGCGTCATACTAGCGACGCGTACATGTAATATTGATATTTTGCAGCTCACCATACGTTTCAATGATTAATAATAGATTTTATAAAAATTTATATAATTATTGCTCCGAGTGCCAATAAATATGAAAACCACACTGATGTTAATAATTTCAATGGACAAATTCTAAAATTGTATACAAAACACAAGTTTTGTTTGAATTATTTAAGCGCCAATATATTAATTATGCATTTAGAGAATTCGATACAGGTATAATTCAATAATACTATAACTATAGATAGGTCATAAGCGCTTCGCCAGCGCCTTGTTAAGACTTGGCTAGCTCCTAGCATATTTTTAAGATCTGCCACGTCAATCCGCCCGTGTTTAAGAAACATGTAAGTATTTCTTTTTCACCACTGATATTGAGAATATGCCATCTTACTTCCACATTTTATATATGGCAGCTTACGTATGTGTGCGTTTTCGTGCCATTTGTTTTGCCAAAATATGTGGGTAACGAACGTATCTACACATTTTTACTTATAATATCATTGGTATAATAAGTCTAAATTAATTTCGATTTTAACAATAATCTATTTGGAATACAATCTACTATTCGTGGATCATTCTCATTTGATAGCTGCATTATTTCAATTTTGACTCCTGGTCCCGTATTGCATAATGTCAGCCAGTTGTTTTTACTAAACATATATATATATATATATATATATATAAATTCTTTGTTTTTTTTTCTTGAAGTTGGCGTCTGTGGACACGGTGCATCAATCATTGCAAAGATTGGGTTAATGAGGTGCTTTATATTCTTGTATGTGATTCGAATAAATATATTGACCGTGTTTTATCTGTCACATCTGTGAATGTAGGTATTGTAAAATGGAATAACTATAAATGCATTATTATATTTTAATGAGAAGAATTGTAATGTATCTACAGTGGAGAAACGATTCTTCGGGAATGTGTCAAATATTCACACCTAAGTCGGGCATTAACTCCGTATATATCAGGGTTTCTCAAATTTTTGGCTTCACGAACCCCTGTAGAAGTTTCCAGACGACTGCGAACCCCTTAACTAACTAATTAAAATTAAAAAATTAAAATGTTGTAGCAAATAATAATAATTTATTAAATTCAGATATTACATCCATTTTTGTTAGTAAAACTTAGCCTATGTTAAAGGTAATACAGCATGTTTTATTACTATTTACAAATTTCTTCACCCACACAATCAGAATATATTAGTTTGTGTAGGTGCACACACTTTTTAACAAATTTGTCCATTTGTGGACAAACAAACTATCAGATCTATTTGATAACATCTTCAAGACACTATTTGAGCTGCCACACATTCGATCCATCAGTGAGTTTGCTTTTTTTCGAATGATTGCGTAAAAATCATCCACACGAGCTTCAGCAAACATGCCCGATGCACTACAATATCGAGGCAACCCCAACAATGCTCTAAAGACATTGTTGTACTGTATACGCAATGCATTGTATGCAAGCAGTGTATATGAGGTCCAGAGATTGCTGGTATAGAAGCTCTGGCAATAGGCTTTAAATAATGTTATTTTTACACTTCTTGTGCAACGTGTAAACCTCCGGACCAGCATATTCCCTCTCACCGACAATGCCCTGCGCTCTCTTTCTATGTCCTTGTCATCTTTCATATTATCCGTGATGTAGTGTCCAAGATATTTAACTTGCGAAACCCTTTCTAAAGCATTACCACTAAGACTCACAGGTAGATTGCATGTAATAGCTTTCTCGCGAGGATTAAATAGCAAAGCTTGAAGAGTGTTATCTAAAGAAATTTCTAATAATAAAACCTGTTACTTAATATTCAAACTAGAATTTATGCTCTCGTTCATGACCACAAATGGGTTATGAATTCAGTCATCTTTAGCATTATCAATATCTGTATCAGTAATTACGTAATATCTTGTCGCGAATCGCCTACCATCGAATGAGGAACCCCTAGGTGTACCCCACTTTGAGAAATCCTGATATATACCAATTCCGTCGGGCTTTACATTGAGAAACTTTAACCATCACTTATATAAACATTAAATTATTATCTAATATACCTATTATTACTAATTTTATCAATGTCCATTAAGTTGTTTTTCCAGACATGTCCAGGCATGAGCGGTTTTATGTTAAGTTATACCTAAAAGTCATTCTATCGCAACTACTCTAATGTATTTTCTTAATTCACGTCTCTTTCTATTGCCGATCGTAAGTTCGGTACAAGCAAGCGTCTGGACAAAAAGAAACAATTTTATTATAATATAAACAATTTTTTTATAAATTTGTCGTGGTAATTAATAAGCACGCCTTAAAAAGGTTTTCCTCCGAGTTACATTTGTCATGTTTAAGTAATACTGCTTTATAAAATCAGTGCTTTCGTGTATAATGGATATGGTAGACTGTCACATTGCGTTATAGTTCAAAGTTTCGATGTATGATGACTTCTTTTTCGAAACAGCTTCACTTTAGTATATCTTCTTCCTTTGTCACTGGTGTCCACTTTGATGTTTTAACTTCACAAATAAACGTTTTAAATCACTACATATTGTAAAACAAAGTCCTCCGCCGCGTCTGTTTGTCTGTCTGTTCGTGAGAAACTCAAAATCGACTGAGCGGTTTTTCATACGGTTTCTTTTAACAGATAGAGTGATTCACGTGGAAGGCTATGTGATTTATTAATATTTTGTGTGAATTGGTTGAAATAGAACGATGAATGTTGGAAGTGTCGGAAAAAATCAATGCATCTGGGAACTTTCATCGAAAACGCTGTGTAGTCCCATTGAGATATAACAAAACAATCAACACGATTATAAACAACGCAGGCGAAGTCGCGGGAATCAGCTAGTTATATATATTTACCTTATAAGTTACGTCACATGATTTCTGATACGGGGGCTCGTATTAAATTTTTCTTACAAACTCGACAATGTCATTGAATTGTGCTCTCAAAAGGTAAAACCGTCACGGTTATCAAAATGCGAAAAATGATACAATTAAAATACCATTGCAATTTTATGTCTCACTGAAAAGTACGACTATATATTTAAAGTTTTATTTCGTTTTATTGCCTTACGAAGGGATAAAAAAGAATTGATAAGTTCTTAAATTATTCCTTTTAAATAATTATAATATTTTTAAAAGCCAATTTACGTAACATTTTTCCATTTTCTATATGAATAAATAATAACTGCGTCGTAAATTATTTAAAAGATACGAGATAATAAATGTAGAAAAAGTATCAAAACATTTACATTTAGACTAGCGGGCCCTGCGGTCGTTGTCCTGCTAAATTAAAAAAAAAACTAAAATTCAACCGCAGCACCACCTGCCGGGAGCAGTTGTGAATCTAAATCATTCATAATCCCCCTGAACACTCACAATTTTGTTCATATCAAAATCTGTCCAGCCGTTTAGGAGGAATTCAGTGAAATACACACGAGCAGAAGAATTATGTATATAAAGATAAATCATATTTCTTTTTAACTGAAGTTATCATTAGCATCATGATCTAGAAATCCCATTTGTAATCTTTGGATTCACTTTTTTCAGGAACTGTTCAACTCCATTAAACCTTATTATTATAGCACATATTTAGATTAATGGTAACATGTGATGGATCGAGTATATACATTTATATAATGTCACGTGTGAATACTGGGATGGCAATTGAAAGAGGAATTAGAACATGTATGGGAAACATAATCATATAGTTAGATGATTAAAAGGATCAGCCCTAATCAGTAAAGGCCTAAATGATTATGATCACCTATTACATACCTCACACTTCACTAGTCTTTCTTATGTCATAGCCGGCAAACGAACAGGTGGGTCACCATCACCAGGGGAGTCGAAAGTGCGTTGCCAGCCTGTGTTTGAGGGAAGGTTGGGATTTTTTTTGGGGGAGAGGGAAAGGGAGGGGAGGTGCTCCTCCGGCGCTTTCACTGACCGAACGAACCGCTACAATGCAAGCACTGTTACTTCACGTCGGTGTTTCTGTGAGAGGGTGGTACTACACCGGACGAGCCGACCCATGCTGAAATCAGTAATAGCTTATAGCATATAGCTAATAGCACCATACCCTAGTCGTATATATTTTATAAGTAAGTACCTATATAGTATAACTAAGTATATAGATATTATGTAAGATTAAAGTTCGAATGTATATAACTGAAATTATAGAGGTCTACAGTTGTGCGTGCATCACACAAAAGCTACTAGATGGATTTCGCCCAATTCTTTATAGCTTTACTTCTTAAGACAGTCCTTATATATAATGTTATCTTCATTGAATATAAAGGTATTAAAGTTTTGAGAAACTGCGATCTTTATATGAACTACATTCGGCGATATATGGAGTGGGGCAAACGGTGTGGTACGCGTACGTAGGAGAGGCGAAGTAGATGGATAATATTATTTACAAAGACACTTTTATAAGCAGGGTTTATTTTTTGTTTCAATGTTTTAATATTTATTCTTCTATAATTAAAATATATTGTTATGTTAACAAATAATGCAGACGAAGTCGCGAGTATTAGCTAGTTTATTGATGACGATTTATGATTCTGAATGTTTATTTACCTATTCCACTATACAGAACGTGAATTGTTATAAATTTATGGCCTAACTGAAGAATTTCTCTTCTAAGTTGCGACCTCTGTACCTTTCTGAGAGCTGTGTTAATGGATGCGATATAACGCGTAACGACAAGTATTATAAATAAATAACATGCACTTAAAGCAGCAGTTACATGAGGATATTTCATCAAATAGCCAATATCTACATAAATATGATTTAATTTCTCGGTCTACGAACTTTATCACATTTCCTAAAACATGGGTTCCCAAACTTTTTCAATGCGCGGCGCACTTTCAAGTTTAGTATTTTGTGACTGTGCCCTAACCTAGTTAGGTAGTCGAAATAGATAAGAGTCGATAGAAATACTTAATACGAAATACTAGTTAAATAGGCACAAATTAAAAACAAAACATCCTCAACATGGATCTCTGTGTACTAGGAATTGAATGGTTTACGTTGTACCCACGAATAACTAAGTTAAGCCACCAGAGAGAGGTGTAGAGTAGTGCCTCACGGCGCCCCTCTTTACGTTGTACGGCGCACCAGGGCGTCGCGGCGCACACTTTGGGAACCTCTGTCCTAAATCATGTACTGTGTCCTAAACTGTTATATAAGAAGAAAAGATTTGTTTTTTGTTTGTAATGGTTAAACTCTAATAAAAAATATTTCACCTATAGATAGGCTACATTAACAGCGAGTAACATTTATTTCCGAAACCGTTGGCGAAAGCTAGCTATTTATAAACCGATACTTAATTTGATCGCGTTCTCGTAGATTCTCTTTCGTATCGTGATATTTGGTATTTCGGCTATCCTGATTGTATCAATATTCAATTATATAAGTACAGTTATAATTACAGATCAAATTAAGAATTCGATAAAATACAGTTATTCAGTTTCCAATTTACGTGCCATGAAATAAACACCGACGTAGTTGAAATGTTTTGAAAACATTTATATTACGGGTCTCTTAGTTTGTAAATATTACTGCGTTTATGATCCCCTGGTTGGTATTAGCTGAATCAAGAACGGAGATGTATGTTATACGAATTACGTTAATATACGATGCACGATGTATACGACTTTGTAACATATTTTAGTAGATGTAACATATTTTAGCAAAGACAAAATAAATAAATCAATCAAAGAAATGGTAATATTCAAGTTATCATTATTTTTAACTAGCTTCGGCCCGCGGTTTCGCTTGTGTTAATATAGTTTTTCGGATGAGTAATTAACGCGTGAAACAAACACAATCGCAATCACATTTATAATATTAGTTAGAGTGTAAATTGATTTTTTTTGTAACTGATGTTTATGCCCTAGACAGATATATTTTGATTTTAGCTCATGATCGTTTTACTCGTAAAATAATAGATTTTTTTTATTTTTTAGAAATTGGTTTATAGTTAGGTTATTCTACTTAATAGTTAAGCAATACTGACAAAGTTAATGTATATATATATATATATATATATAGAGTTGATAGCTACTGATTATTGTCGTATGATCACTATAGAACATAAAGTATTTTACCGTTATTGGATCCGAAGCAATTTAGTCATTTGTCGAGTGTCTGCAGCGGGCCGGCTGCGGCTGCGGCTCGCCAGCTGTCAGCCTTGTGTGCAACATTGTTGCAGGAGCCGTGTCTTACACGTCATATATTTACGTCCAACACGACGAGCCTCAGACTCTATGGACGTGGCTATGCTGTCATTATCTTGCATTCACATCACGCCTTTTCATTTATCCACGTTTATATTTTAACATGACGCGCCATCTGTTACGTTTCATTGATTGACTAAAGCAGATACTAGATATGGCTTAATATATATAATAATATTAATTGATTTATCTGTATAAATGAAAATCAATTGCCGAATTGTATGTAAATGCATGACTTGAGAACGTTTGCGTTTATTTGGTTAATTCTTTTTTGTTTTATTTGTAATTGTCAGCGCAATGTTTGTATGAAATAAAATGTTTGAAAAATCGTATGGACGAGTGAAAAGATTTTGGTTGAAAAATCTACATATAAGGGTGAGGGAGTGAGACAAAACACAGCAGAAATTTCTCCAAATTTATTAACAGTAATAAATTGGCAATCAGCTGTTCAGTTGCCAATTTATTTCATATCATAGTTGTACTGTAAAGGGAACATTTGGTCTAAAATGTTTCGGTAATATTTCCGTACAAAACAGCGGCGGGTAGTTATAAATAAATATATGTAAGTAAACAGACATTAGTTTTTACAATGATTATGACAATATGAAAAATTCTTTATGAAAAAAGTCTTATATTATCTTTGTTTCGTGGAACTAAGTATATTCGGATAGATATTTTAATGAAATTTTCTTAGTAACTGCGAAAATTTAAAAGGCAATCGGAAGCATAAAACGAATACATAACATAAAAGTTAATACATACAACATAACAAATAATCAAGGAATCCCAATGTCTTCATAAAATTCGAGCCAATGGCATATTAATCGCTTGTCAAGTTCAGTCAATCTATAGCCAGTTACAAGGAATCTTCTTGCTGTGGTATTTCTAGGCCGACCGTGTCTTAATGGAACTTCGTGTCTCGACGGTTACAGATGCTCTGTGACTGTAGTTACCATATGATTAAGTGCAATGATTATACAAAAAGAAAATAATATCTATTACTTTCTAAACATCTTTTCTTGTGAAGATATTGCTTGGGTTTATCGCTAACATAATCGCAGGCACTGCTATGTTATTGCATTACGTTATATACAATATTATTAAGTTTATATACAATAATATACAAAACTAAATGTAATACATAATAAGTGGCATATCCATAAAATTTTACTTTATCATAGGGAAATTCTTTTGACACGCGGAGCGTAATCCCGTTGTGATTAATTAAAGTTCCCAGTAACAAGTTGCGTCCTGGACGTTATACCGTAGCGCGGTGACTGCATTTTAAACTTATTCCGTGTTATTACAAAATAGTTAAATACGTATTAAATACTTGGTTTCAAACTGAGGCAAGTTCGCGTTATCCTTTTTCACAAGTCCAACCTAACGTAACCAAAGCGAGACAAAAGAGCAAGATGGCGAACATTCAGCGACCGTGGTGCATTTCATACGAGACATTTTTAATTTGTTACATAATATAGTCATATATAGCATCAAATTTCTTCAATCATTTCATAGTCGAATATCAACTTTATTACAGTTTTCTTAGAAGTAATAAAGCGACAATTAGAAACAATTTGTACTCACTTATTAAGTTATGTCTTGAAAAAATAATATTACACTAGCGGACCCGGCAGACGTTATTCTGCTCTGATTATAAAATAATCCTTGACAAATTATATACCAAAACCTTCCTCGTGAATCACTTTATCCACTGGTGTAGCATTATGTTTACTAAGGAAAATGACATAGTTTCTCAAACTTTTTAGTGTCGCGCCCTCCAAGTAATAAAAAAGTTAAATAAAAAGCGGTTCGGCCCCTTCATTTTAAAATTATATATAGTCATATGTAAGATTGTGTTGGCCGGTTAACAACAATGACCCGTCGTTAACGTTTTTGTTTTTCAATAAATTATAGACAGAGGCAAACAGGACCTGTCTGAAATATTTTTTTTAATATTATTATGTTGTTATAACTTGGCACTGTTTAATTTTAGAACAATTGTTGCTTAATAAAGTATTTACTTCAACATAAGACCTCATTAATCGTATATTTTTTACCCGACTGTGCAGGACATTAATGTTTTTCTACTATACCTAAGATCGTACTGTAGTTTACTTTTTTATACATTGTAAATTTTAGTGTGGTCCAAGATGCAGAACACGGATTCTACATTAACCGAAGGAACTTCGTTCCTACCTGGTGTCCCACGACACCACATCTTTTTTTTCTACTAAGTCAGTTCAGATTGGCGCATGATCGCATTCAGGAATGTGGGTGGGTTCCAAAGCACAAAAAACCGATAGCAAAGATTCTGATACATTTTAAGTTACATTAACCAATAAGTTATTAACTTTGCTATTGATAAGCATAAAACTTAATTTTATTCGTCTTCCTCTCGTTTTCGATTCACAGGCGTGATAGTTAAATATTTTATAGATCGTATCAATCCAACAAACCAAGGTAAGTCTAAGCACATCTCATAATTCTTATACTGGGTGACTGGTTACTCGTTAACAATATTTTTACAGGATACGCAGTACCTGCTACTCGTTCTAAATTAATTAAAAATAATAGGTGCTTAATATTTGACCTAATTATCTAGAAATATACAAAAATTATACTCAATCCTCTAAGCGTCTATGTTAAAGCACAGTGTCAATGACCGTCAGGTGAAGTGAAAGTGAAGCCAACGAACTAGCAAAAGATAATTTTTCGAAGTTTGAATAAACAAAAGAGTTTATTGTCCGTTTTATTATCGAAGGTTATAAACTCCGGGACGCCGTTCGCAGGTTTTGTCACCGGTCATTCAACCTAGGTCTAGGCTTCACTTTCACTTCACCTGACGGTCATTGACACTGTGCTTTAACATAGACGCTTAGAGGATTGAGTATAATTTTTGTATATTTCTAGATAATTAGGTCAAATATTAAGCACCTATTATTTTTAATTAATTTAGAACGAGTAGCAAGTACTGCGTATCCTGTAAAAATATTGTTAACGAGTAACCAGTCACCCAGTATAAGAATTATGAGATGTGCTTAGACTTACCTTGGTTTGTTGGATTGATACGATCTATAAAATATTTAACTATCACGCCTGTGAATCGAAAACGAGAGGAAGACGAATAAAATTAAGTTTTATGCTTATCAATAGCAAAGTTAATACACTTATTGGTTAATGTAACTTAAAATGTATCAGAATCTTTGCTATCGGTTTTTTGTGCTTTGGAACCCACCCACATTCCTGAATGCGATCATGCGCCAATCTGAACTGACTTAGTAGAAAAAAAAGATGTGGTGTCGTGGGACACCAGGTAGGAACGAAGTTCCTTCGGTTAATGTAGAATAGCCACAATTTGCAAAAAAAATGCAAGAAAGAAGGAGAAAAAACAAAAAAATAATAATTAATTAACTAAATTAATTAAATTACCGATTAACCGATATTATAATTCACCGATTAATTAAATTAATTCAACGATTAATTTCACCGAGAATTCGAAAGAAAGAAGGAGAAAGAGAAAGGTATTATACACTACTCGCTTGTGTATACGACTGTCGCGCCTGCGCACGTCTCATTTAACGGTTTTATTCCACGGACTTTTTCTTACGGTTTTACTATCACA
>MU160328.1:12120-26371 GCA_015888305.1 Antheraea pernyi | reverse complement strand
CGTAGAAAATTAGGTCATCTTTACTTATAATAACCCACGTTCTTCGATGCGGTGTCCGAGCAGGCTATCATCGAAGCCATCATCGCTTCAATATAGGTCAATAAATAGTGATACCAATTTAAATTAGTAAATGTACGCGAATTTCGAAGAATTCGTTAATACATACGAGGGTTCGAGCATACAGACGTCGGATTGATATTCCATCGGTCAAACCACTCCACAAACACTATATGACGTAGAATTTAGGAAATTTTAGCATTTAGCTATTTTTGCTGAGTGTAAAGGCAGTAAGGCGTAAGGCACACGCGCTGCTGCACACTATTCTTTGAGTTTTTTATATTTGCGCGATAACCAATTTTTTATTTTCTAGAATGAAAGTTGTCTATGTTACTTCTTATATCACCAACGAAAGTCCCGTTAAAATCGGTTCAACTATTTCTGAGATTAGACGGTACAAATGGACAGACAAAACATGTGGCAGAGATGCGAATGTTAAGGAGGATGTGTGGGTGGCTAGAATGGATAAAATTGAGAATGAGTATATCAGAGGAAGTTTGAAAATACCACCAGTGACAGAGAGAAGTTGAGGAGTAATAGGTTAGCATGGTATCAGCATGTCATAAGGAGAGACGAAAACCATGTAACTAGAAAAGTGTTGAGTATGATTGTGGAGGGATATACGAGTAGAGGAAGACCGAAAAAGTTATGGATGAACTGTGTGAAAAATGATATGTGAATACTGAGATGATATTTGACAGGAGAGTTTGGAAAAAGAAAACATGTTGTGCCGACCCTACTTAGGTGGGATAAGGGTAATGATGATGACAACATATTTTTTGTTATAAGTACCGTATATACTTTAATATCCACTTGACCCTTCAATTTTATTTATCTTTAGAGAAAATACTTTTAAGAGCTTTACGATCGACGCGAGAACACATTTCGATGATATTAATATTTTTGTCGGTATGTTTGTCTATCGGTACCTTTATACGCACAGAATCTATGGAACCATTTTTATTCTCTCTGCATTATTAGTGTTTATACATATTTTTTTCTGTTTTGAATTACTTTTCTCTTGATCTTGGACATATACTTATTAGGTTTATAAAAAAATAGTAATAAAAAAATTTATAAGTCCTTGTTCAATTTTTGTCAATTTGTTCAATTTTTCAGTTTTCTTAATTTCTCGTTGTTGGATCAACCATATACCTTAAACGAATTTATTCTCATAACAAAAATCATACAATGACATAAAAGTATATATACAATGTGCAATTTTTATGTACAAATAATATAAAATATGCAAATTATAGCACCGATACTCGTATTATCTTAAGAGATCTCATAAGATTATTCGTATAACCTTGAAAAATCAATAAATAGCTTTTTTTGCATACTGATCAATAAAAAATCCATAAAACGATATTGTTAAATGGTGATACAATTTGATTGGGAATTCTTACGTACTGCATTATGGAATTTGAAATGGATGAATATTATTGACTTTATAAAAAATTTAATATAATATGTAGCGACGTTCCTCTGTGGATGCAAAAAAATATTTACTCTTTTTTCTTTAATACTTTAATATTAATAGATCTCCATAAAATCAAAATGCGGTTTGAAAATATTTATTTATTCAAATATCGGCTTCTGCCCGCAAGGCAGTATTGTTATAGAAATATAAATCATCAGTTATTAGAAAAACCACCTTCCAACGGTTATTCTTTGTTGTGAATTTATATTATGTGGGTATATTATATCGTGTTATTTTGCTCTGCATCACAAAATAAATGTGAAATGAGGCCAAACTAAACATACGCGTAGTCTGTATTACGGAAACTAAGTAGCTAGCATGTGTACATGTATAGGGTATTTACACACAGGCAGAACTGACAATTATGTACTTCATACAAAAAATGACGTGCCGGTTTTATGTGGGCAAAAAATGTACAGTTAATATAGCTAAAAACAAAGAGACTTACAAAATCGAATATATTCCACTAATCGCACAAATGAAGATTGATTGTTCTTATATATCAGACGAATGCTCTATTTACACTAACATAACAAAATGAATATTCTTATGGCAGTACAATTCAAAGACCTCATCAACTAACGAGAGATCGAGATACTATTGTCAGTCTTCACTGTTCGACCTATGTCAATGTATACAGTCCCTGGCCATATTATTAGACGCACCATAAGATCTTATATAAAACGTTAATTATCAGGTGATACTGTACAGATGTATTGTTTTTATGAGATACAATGTATGCTTACTATATTATTAATAACGTAAGTATCTGTGAAACTAATAAAACATCGTCATTATAGAAAAAATATGTATTTATTAACTCTCGAACAAATTTGATGAAAATGTAATGAAAACTTAATATTTTGTTGAGAGCTATGAGAGCTTTAATTCTGCGCGGCATGCCATCAATGCAAGACTGTACTGTGTTCTGCATTTGAGGACGATGATTCCAAACATGAATAATATTTTCTAGGAGCTGAGTTTTGTTTGTAATCACCACTTTAGTCACTTCTCTTTTCATGGATGAATTCATTCAAATTTCAATTCAATTCCAATTTAAATTCATCTCTTGAATAAAAGTTCATTAAATAAATACTAATCAACCTTTAAATATAACGCAACTATTTATAAACTTCGTCGAAAACAATTATTTTGTAAAAAAAAAACAACGGTGCGGCTAATAATGTGGCCAGGGACTGTATATGAGTTATTGAATGTAAATGACACCGTGTTCATTACCTGCATATCATTGTACTTCAAAATCAGCTATATCAAATACAGATTATAATATGTTTCTGCAAGTCACTACAATGTAAAATTTTATATGCGAAATTAATGGACCCGTTTAAAATGTAAAAAGTAAACCGTACAGATTACTTGTCATTCATACTGAATACCGATACTTTAATACTCGTACAATGTTGCAAACTAATGAAGCTACCAATATAATTTATTCGTCGGAGTGCTACTCGAAACGCGGACCTCTCAAATCAGAAGAAGCATTTTATTTTGTGGAATAAAGTCCGCGACGGCGCTGCCCACGCATGCTGACAATAAACTTTATTTTGGGGCACTGAAAAATGTCCGAAAAAAATATTCCCGTTTTTTACCTTTTCTCATACCTTCAACCGGTTAATGGAATTAAAGAATGACCTTAAAACAAAACCAAAAATTTGTGTAAATGTTTATCCACACCGGCGCTGGTTCCGTCGGGGCGGATGCGGTCGCTAAAATTGTATGAAATCAAAAACATTGAGGATAATTTTTGTAATTTTCCTAGATACCCATTTAATAACCGCATCATTATCGCAGGTTGTTATTACCGTGTTACCTCTTTCATGACGCCCCATTTTGTGGTGTTCGGAAACGTTCACGTCATCGTTACAATGTTGCGTACATTTAACTTACTTCAGTGAGTTTATTCTTAAAAGTTGCTCTTTATGTTAAATTATATATTTTTAAACGCTTATTTCTCATATTTATATTACATTCTTATTTATTTAATCTTTATTGTAAAACATTATACATAGAACCATAGAACATTTCAAACTATGTGACTAGTACAAAGGGCGACCTTACTACTAATAGCAATCTCTTCAGGCAACCTTTGGATGGATATGTTCCATGAATAGTATCGGGGGTATTTATAGGGTACAAGTAAAATAAAACTAGTAAATACCATATAAATTAGCAAAACGTACACTGTAAGATACATATAAAAGATAATATAAAATATAAATAATATATAGACTATATAATAATAATATTAAACAAAAGAAAATACAGTAAATATATACACCTATACACATAAACGAAATGTTAAATCGACATATAGTACTTCATTAATTAGCTATAAATGATTGTTGAAGTTATACTTCTTTTGGCGCGTTAGGGAAAAATGATGAAAGTAAATTTTGAGTTTCGTCACAAGAAACCGACACCCTGAAGTTAGCTATAGTCAACATTTTGTTTCTTTGTATTTGATGCTTGTATTTTTTATATTAAAACTTTCAATGTGTTTAAATACCTTTTTTCTATTGTTAGTGTCCTTTTTTCTACAAACGTAGAATAAGGCGAAAGAGAAAATTTTGAAAAGATTTTTATCTTGTTACGCCAAAGAAGTATAACTTCTAACGCATGTACATAAGTACAAACACACTTTTTTTTTAGATTTATTTTATTGCTATATACATTTATTATGATAATAATGTTATCGTGGTTTGTATTAGACATTATTTGCTAAGTACGAATGTGCAATGATCATCCAATTCTATTTTTGTTATACACGTAATATACTTAAGTACAATAAGTACTCGTAAGTCTCCATTCGAGAGATTAATGTAGTGCCATTTACTGTGCTAACTATTTAAGTGCTCTTCAACTTTGTAATAACTATTATAACGGCGACAAAAAAAATTTAAATAAAAACGAGCTGCAAAGAAGAGAGTAACGAATTATGTAACTAATCTATCTATATATATATAAGTAGCAAATGTTAATATAGATGTGGTGGTATATTTAAAATGGATGACTGGGAACGAAGTAACTGCGACGAGAATTTGAAGAATAAATAGTAAATATGAGAATGTTATTAAAGGAAGTCAAAGTCATAATATGTATCAGGAAAGATATGGGACGACCGTAGAAGCTATGAATGGATTTGTCTTAGTTATGATACGTGTATAAAAGATGACAGCTATATTATAAACTAGCTGTACCCGCGACTCCGTCCGCGTGGAACGTAATGTAAAAATAAACGTAACTAATAAAATCATCCGAACGTTTCAAGTCCATTTACTTGTCTACTTTTCTCTCGTACGTCGTCATTAAAATTGCAATAGCTTTTGATAGAGTGAACCGATTTTAATGAAACTAAACGTTACTCGAGGTATGCTTTATGATTTTCTTTATGAGGTTTGTATCGCAAACTTTCGTATCGCAGCACTTTAGCAATGATGCGTGTTCAAACAAACAAACAGACAGACAGACACTTCTAAAAATGATTGAAATGTATTTTATTACTTACTCCAAGATACCGGTAACAATTTTGTTCACAAAAATCTAAATAGTACAGACACGTTAGATTTTCATCTTTATTATATAGTATACTAGCGGGCTCGGCAGACGTTGTCCCACACTGATTATAAAAATATTGACAAATTATATACCACAACGTTCCTCATGAATCACCCTACCCACTGAAAACCGTATGAAAATCCGTTCAGTAGTCTTTGAGTTTATCGCGAACAGACAGACAGACAGGCGCGGTAACGAACTTTGTTTTATACTATGTAATAAGGATATGTATATATAATATACATATATATCAAAATACTATGTGGAATAAAGGCAACATGAAGATATTGCAACATATGTAAAAACGACTTTAAAATATTGAATACAAATTAAAGTAAGCAGGACTTGCAACCTGTTTTCTTAAATTTAAAACCGTATTTACCACACTGGTCCCCATTATAATGTTCCACTTGAAGCCATCTTGTACAATATAGTGTATTTGTTCTGTCATATGCAAAGTGCGAATATCGTTTTAAATGGCAAATCTACCACATTACACGTAAAGGAACATTGAAATTAATCCTTTATTATTAGATACAGAAAGACTTGATTTGCAAGTGTTATATTTTGACTAAACTTTCATTTCAATTTTACTATTTTTTGTCTAACAATAAGTAATTTGTAAAAAAAAATAATCAAGAAAATAATTAGTTTATTTTCATGAAACATAAGTTAACTAAAAATACATCTTACTTTATAGTTTAAAAATTTTATACAGAAACCCGACCTACGTTGTCCTAAACTGATAATAAAAAAACCTTGACAAATTATATACCTAAATCTTCCTCATGAATCACTTTATCTATTGGTGAAAATAACATGAAAATCTGTTCAGAAGTTTTTGAGTTTTACGTGAACAGACAGACAGCCGTGGCAGAGGACTTTGTTTTATGATATATAATAGTAATAACTAGGGGCTAACAAAATGTAGACGTTTGACACTTGCGTTCATAAGCAGACGCGTCATATCAAGTTATAATCTGAAGTAACTTATTTATAATACAAAGTTGATATAAAATGTCCTCATTTTCATATAAACATCGAAACGAGTGACATTAATTCTCGCTTCAGAATAAGACCCAACGGATGCAGGAACGCAGAACTGTCTAACCGACACACGATACCTTGACGTTGTAAAAGCATGTGTGAATAAACGGACCGACAATCTGGGATGCACGAGAAGACGTGAATAGAGGTGGAATTAGCTTGGATTATGTACTCTATTGTAGGCTTCGCAACAATGTTGCTGGACGTTCGCTGTGACGTGCGCAAATTGCACGCTTGTTTGACACAAGGCGTGCTTCAATCAGACCAGATATCTTTCAGAAATGTTCCGACTATAATTGAAACGTAAATTCTAACATATCTACCAGTTACTCGCATAGTTTGTTTTATTAGTAATGAACTACAGCCAACGATTTTGTTCCTGTTGTAATTTCTGAGAAACAGCGTGGGTATATGTAATATGTTTTACAGGTTTTAATTACTAATAATAATTTCAGTTAATATTATAGTTAATAGTATTTTAAGGAAGAAGAAAGAAAATATTAAAGACGTACAAACTAAATACATACAATATTATAATTATATATAACATATAATTAGGGGCGTAAGGGATGTCAAATGACATCTAAGACTTGAGACACCCAAGCCAACCTCACCTGCACGTGGTGCACCCTGCTGAATAACGAACGAGGCAATGGCGAAAACGGGGTGGTAGGGCTTTATAGCCCAACTGGGTCGCAACCACCATGTATATGGCGAAAAAGCCCGTCATAGTGATTCGCTTCTGCGGGTCGCGTTTCGGGATCAGCCTGTGCATATCCAGCTTTTCGCAGGCCGGCATGACAGTGGCGACCGGCGATGGATAGTGTGTCACTCGGTGGTCGCCATTGTTTTTGGATTGTACTGTGCTTACCATCAGGCACAGTGTAGTCATTTTGCCGTGCTACTATAAAAAAAAGAATATAGATAATGAAGAATAGAGATAATAAAGGTCGTTGGTTTAGTGTATGTTTGTGGCAAACGGGTCTCAAATAGTATTTTACGTGTGAGAAGCCAAAAACTCACTGTGTTTATAGTCCATTTGATGATCGATGGATATCGTTAGCTATGAAAAAGTCCATGTGTTAATTGATGTTGTTTGCTAACTTTTTCATTTCCTTATCAAGAAACTTAAGTTATAGCCCTAAGAAAAAAAACTTGTTAATTAAATCATTATATGATATATACTCATATATATCACATGCCCAACGTTTATGATCCGTTTTTAAGTCGCGAGTGAATTTGGCATTATTCTGCACCGAGTTTACAGTTAAATTTAAAATGTATTCCTGAGAAATAGATCAAATTTAGATTAACGCGACCAAAGCCACGAATAAAAGCTAGCTTATAATATTAGTGAGGAGTTCGTTACTTCTTACCCGTAATAAAAAAAGCGTGATTCATTTCTTTAATTTGTCATTTATATAAATAAGTCTTCAGGCTAACATGTAAGAGAACCTCATTCCAAATTTGGTTAGAGAGTTTTTAGATTAGTTGTGATTTTAAGCATAAAATACATCTTCTCTCTAACTTCGTAATTTACTATAAAATACTGACCGTTCTCCAAACTTTCATATTTATTTAAATAGTCCATTCAATTTGATCAAGTCAAGATCATATGAAATTTGCAGGAACAAATACAAAAATCACGATTATTCTTTCCGCCGAATTCATTCTCTTTCAAGTATTTTCCATGTACAGATAGATAGGTTTATAATTTAATTGTATTTTTATGCAATATCTGTTATGGTAATTAATACAATGTAATCATCAATACATGGTCATTCTTATCTATACTTCTATACTAATATTATAAAGAGGTAAAGTTTGTAAGTTTGTGACGTTGTAGGGGTTAATCTCAATCAGGAGCGGAGCACCAATAAAGAATGTTTTAAAATCGGGGTTTTTTTCCTCTTGAGAGCTTCCGTTAACGTGACGCGTAACAGGTTAACTTGTCAACGTTAGTCCATAGTAACTATTCCACGCGGGCGAAGTCGCGGGCCGAGGCTAGTATATTATAATCATATTTTGAATGTTTACCTCGTGAGAAGGCACGAAGATCGTTGTTGCATTACGAGTTATAATGGTTCGAACTCATAAATGTATTTAACTCATAAACGAAATTTTTTTCCTGAAATTAGCTTAATTTTTCTTTAACTGAACCAACGAGTTCAAACAGCCGTATTTTACTGTATTCATTAATTGAATTTATTAACATTACTCGGATAGAGTATAATTTTTACACGGTACGGCTAGTTTGAATGTACAACTACTTTTCCGCTCTTTGATTTGATAAAAATCCTTTCATAAAAAATAACACAATAGTACTCAAAGTACTACTATTAATGAAGTCTCGAATCGAATAATCTAGACGTATTTATCGATGATTTGTTTACTTACCATTAAGTAGATATGTTAAAATCAATATATACGTGTAAATTTAAACTTCAATTGGATATTCTTGTTGAATATAATAAATATATAATATAAAAAATATCGACTGCGCATAAAATTCGAATATTATCGGTCCAAGAATCCATTATAGTTTTAATGTAAATACATTTTATTTTTTTTAAATGTAGTTACACTGCATCGCGACCAATTTGAGAAGACTTTTAGCGCGTACTACGCTCTTAAACGAGAGGAGTCCAGTGCATTTTCCATATGAAATAACATGAATATGAGCCTCGTGCCATTTAAATCGGAACTTTACGGTTATTTTTATCGATTCAGTACCACTTTTAAATGTGATAACAACGATGTTGTGCGTAAATGGACACGACTCGATTGAATCTCGTCTAGGTTTTCTTTAATACGTTCATATTTAAAGCAGAAATAATATAAACGCGAGTGAACGTATCCACGGACATGATTGAAAGGTCAGCAAAATCTTTTTGTATCAAGGTCTCGAAAATGAATGCTTATTTCGAATCAAAATCAAAAAATCCTTTATTCAATTTAGGCCCTGAGAAGGCGCTTATGAACGTCATAGCTATCACCGGTTCGGAAAACAACCCAGTCATCGAAAAGAACCGGCAAGAAACTCAATCTGGTTTATCTTTTTATGATATATATTTTTACAATAACATAAACATTTACATTCGTTATTAGTGGATGCACAGAGAGGGGCGTCATTTCCAGACATCACAATCGTTCACATATTGATCCACTCTATAATAGCCTTTAGATATTAAAACCCGCTTGACATGGTCCATGAACTCACTATCCGGCAAATCGGTAATGTGTTTTGGGACTTTATTATAAAACCTAACACTATTACCTAAAAAACTGTTTTTGGACTTAGTGAGCCTGAAGCATGGAATGACCAATTTGTTGCTGTTTCTAGTATTTAAATTATGTTGGTCTTTTACTAGGTCCAGCATTATTAAGCTTTAGCGGTTCACAAAGCACAATCAAAATTGCATGTGGCACTTAAAATGTCTTAGGGTAAAAAAGCTTTTCTTATGTTGAACCGTCGCAGTGTAATCAGTAGGTGTTCTCAACATTTGCATGTCTTTCGATCGGTGCATGCTTAGAACATTTGCAGGCGAGTTGGTAATCAAAGAGCGAAATAACCGAATGTCCGGCGATTCGTATGCAGATGTGGGACGCCACGCGATACAACACCAAGTCTTATTATTCTCTCTTATGTTTACTTGATATTAAACTTGAAATTTTATATTTTCGTAACGTGAAAAGACATGATACATGATGCGGCATGACAGGCTGGCACGATAGCGGCGACAGGCGAAGGATGGCTTGGCTCTCGGTGGTAGCCATTGTTTTTGGATTGTACTGTGCTTACCAACAGGCACAGTGCAGTCACTTCGCCGTACTACAATAATAAAAAATCAGAGTAGTAAAATTTAGGATTAGGGCGGCATGAGAGCGGCGACCGGCGAAGGATGGCGTGTCAATCGGCGGCAGTCGCCATTGTTTTTGTATTGTACTGTGCTTACCATGGGCCATAGTGCAGTTACTTTTCAGTGCTACAATTTAAAAAAAATATAGACGACGCGTGTCATCTTTTATATCTTCAAATCTATTTAACTTATTAACATTAATTAATAACATTAAAAAAATAATGATTACATAAACAAGATAATAACGTCGGCAATCCTTAATACGGATTCGTATATTAATTGTCAGAAATAGTGACGTAATTTAGGCTGTAGTTAACATTTTAATTTTCAATTGTTTTAATAGATTTTCGGATCCTTGTCAAAGATTTTAGCGATTACTAAATGAAGAAATCAGTCTGGGAAACTACATTTACTCAAACCTAGATATATATGTACTCTTATAAATCTTGTAATGTGTTATATTAATAACTGATATTATTTAATTCCTATTTTTGTAAACAAAATGTTATTGTAAAATCGATATTTTAGAAAATACGAACTCATTCGTTTAATCTTTGCAATTATCGTGTATAAATAATTATATTTTACTTTTAAAAGTTATGTTTATATAGCATCGGATTCTCGGTAAACATTTTACAGTTTAACAAGTAATTGTAATTCTTTTTAAATGACATGTTGTGGGTACTAAATGTCATCGTTGACACGCCAAGTATGAGAAAAAACAAACTCGAAACATGGATTCCATGTATTCTGATAAGAAGTCACTTTTAGATATGATCACAAATTATAATAAATATTCTTATAGTGTCTAATTAAAATTGCTTTACGTCTATCAAAGTACATATCTCAGACCGTTTATCAGCTGCGAATCTTTTGTAAAAATAATAAGTTATAATCTAAAAATTCTAATACAGTGTTACACTCCTCTATTTGTTTGATTTAATTTTCTGAATTGAAATAACGATTTAATTGTTAATGAAATGAAAGATTTGTGAGGAGCCACGTTCTTATGGATTTAGAATTTTAATTGAAAGGTACTAAATATTAAAACTTTCGGAATGTTTGAGTGCAAGCTTAATTTTATTACAAGCGAAATGACCAGAATGAGTATTATGATTGAAGCCTTGACGTACATTTTTCATTATATTTGAGTGTGATAAACTTCCGAGTGCAGTACGTCGGATTTTAACATGCATATGCAACAGACAGTAAAGTTGCCCGCACGTCGTCGGTTCATCAGCGAGGGCTATCTAAATGCATCGTCTGATCCGTGCTGCGCCCTCGCAGATGCATTGCCGCTTGCGATCCGCATCCAAGTAACGTTTATTATTCTTAATGCCCATTTTAAGGCAGCCGTTTTAAAATATAACCACAATCTTAATTTTATTACATGTATGACACACACAGCCGGGCTAAATATAGCGCATCATTTATTTATATCTTCTCTTCTATCTTGTATATATAAAATGAGTTGTTGGTATTTCTAAAATTGATAAATTCTAAGCGACATATTTGTCTTATTATCCTTTTCCCATCTAAGTAGGATCGGAACAACGTGTTTTCCTTTTCCACTCTGCATTCACACATTCATTCACACCTTTTATACACATATCATTATTCACACAATCCATACATACCTATTTCAGTCTTCCTTTACTCGTAGATCCTTCCACCTCCATACTCAAAACTTCTCAAGTGACATGACTTTCATCTCTTCTCATAATATGCCCGCCCGTACCATGCTAACTTATTACTTCACTACATCTTTGTCAGTGGTGCAATTTTCAAAGTTCTTCTGGCATATGAATTTTGAAACATGTGATTTAAAAAAACAGGGGCGTTGTAAAAATATACAGTAGAAATGAAACTTTTGTATTTCAAGAAAACATTTTAATAAGAAAATACAACAGAAAGCCAACGTCACGCGAAGTTTCCAGGCGGTCACCCATCCAATTACTAACTACGCCCGAACCGTTGCTTAAATTCACTGAATTCGCGGTGTTTTCAAAACTCTACTTCGACAGTGTACGTATATCCCCACCATTTTCGTCACACAAAACACACACATGCCGATCAGGATTTTAATCTCTCATAAGAAGTTTTACTTAAAAACAACGACTAGATGGCGCTGCAATGTATTAACTATTTATAACGTTCAAACTATCGCCATGATACCTGGTATCTTTATCCATTTTGCTATATATTACAAAAATATTACTAGCCATAAATAATAATTAAAGATAATACAAGTCATGCGAATCTCCGGTACCGCTATAATGTACGCGAATACATTTTGAGAGATGTCTCACTAATTTTAATAAAAGTCATAATTTCAAGATTTTTCGTAATAATAGTCCACTTGAATAAAACCAAGTTAATGCTAAACTGTTGAATTTATTATATACTATTTCGTCCGCGTGAAATAGTTATTTTGGGCTTACTCGAACTCGCAGCGGAATCTCTCAAAAGAAAAAAAAAAACGATTTTGAAACTTTCTTCATTAATGCTCCACTCTTTTTGGTCTTAGCGTGATAATGTAGCCTTCCTCGATAAATGAACTATTTAACAAAGAAAGAAATATCAATCCGGAGCAATAGTTCCTCAGATAAGCGCGTTCAAGCAAACAAACTATTCAGCCTTATTATAATAAGTATAGATATAGAAGTGTAGATACTAGGATATTGTGCAAGTTTTCTTTGAGAGATATTGTCAATAGTTATGTTCGAGATTGTGAAAAGGAAACTAAATCACACATGATGATAACTACGCGCTGATTAAAAACAAATAGCTCCATACATTTAAATATTGTCTACCAAAATTTTATTTCCAATTATCAACGAATGTAACTGAATTGGATAATGTTCTGGAAATCTAGAATAGTTTAGAACCAATAAAAGGGAATTATCCAATTCAGTTACATTCGTTGATAATTGGAAATAAAATTTTGGTAGACAATATTTAAATGTATGGAGCTATTTGTTTTTAATCAGCGCGTAGTTATCATCATGTGTGATTTAGTTTCCTTTTCACAATCTCGAACATAACTATTGACAATATCTCTCAAAGAAAACTATATATATCATTAGATAGTATAAAATAAAGTCCCCTACCGCGTCTGTCTGTCTGTCTGTTCGTGATAAACTCAAAAACTACTCAACGGATTTTCATGCAGTTTTCACCAGTGGATAAAGTGATTCATGGGGAACGTTTTGGTATATAATTTGTCAAGGATTTATTTTTAATCAGGGCGGGACAACGTCTGCCGGGCCTGCTAGTATATAATAAGAATGCAAATCTAACGTGTCTGTACTTTTTAGATTTTGTAAAAAAAATGTTGAAGATGTCTAGAAATAAGTAATAAAATACATTTCAATCAAATTTAGAAATATCTGTACGTCTATCTGTATGTTTGTATGAACACGCATCACTGCTAAAATACTCCGTTCATGATAAAACCTTAACATTTAGTCTTTGTTTTATTAAAATCGGTTCAGTCTATCAAAAGTTATTGTACTTTTATAGACGACGCAACTTAAGTACGAGAGAAAAGTGGATAAGTAAACGGACGAAGACGGGGTCACAGCCAGTAAGCAATATATTCGTATGATAATATGAACAGTTCTCGTCTGATGATTATTCAGAATCTATTCTTAGGTTAACAAATGGATAATTTATCTTGGAATACACTGTAAGTTAAGATCTGATGGGCAACAATGTATGTTATGCGTGGGGTGAATGCGGATGAATGGGCATGCCACCAGGTATCTGCAAACGAGAAGATCGATCGAATTTCTGCGGTCGCTTTCTAGATTATTCATATTATATTCATGGCATCGATCACAACCATTACTTTTATTATCGACGTATTTTTCATCTATACTTATAATGGGTCTTTACCTATGAAATTGCCGTTCTGCAGTACTGGCCATTTCAAATCAAAATAATTTTTGTTAAGAATTTGCTAAGAATTCTAATTTCAAATTAATTTTATTTGAAAAACATGGAATTCTTTTTCCAAAAGTAGTCATTTGTTTATTGATTAGTGTTACATTTTCATCGCATTTCAATCTTTTTTGTCATCATGGATACGTTAAAAACTCGAGTAATTATGAAATATGAGTACCGTCGTGGCAGCAACGCGGCACAAGCGGCACGCAACATCAACGACGTTTACTTTACTTTACTAACACTACAAACCAACGCACCACCTGTTATTGGTTTGCTCGCT
>MU160328.1:0-11734 GCA_015888305.1 Antheraea pernyi | reverse complement strand
CCTAAACAATGCCCTAAACTAAAACTTACCCCTAGAAAAGTGATGGTCTCTGTTTGGTGGTCTAGCGCCGGTGTGATTCATCACAGCTTCTTACCAAACGGGGTGAGCATTACTGCAGATGTGTACTGTGAAGAACTGAACACAATGATGGAGAAGCTGGCACATCTCCAACCAGCATTGGTCAATCGCTCGTCTCCGCTGCTCCTGCACGACAACGCGCGACCTCATATTGCACAGCAGACGGTCTCCAAGTTGCAAGAACCGGGGTTGGAAGTTCTCCGTCATCCGCCCTACTCACCAGACCTTGCGCCTACAGACTACTACTTTTTCCAGAATTTAGATAACTCCTTGGCGGGAAAAAAATTAAATACCCGAGAGGCAGTACAAAATGCCTTTGAAGAATTTGTTGCCTCCCAGCCGATTTCTTTAAGAAGGATCAATAAACTGCCACTGCGTTGGCAAAGATGCATTGATTGCATGGGCGATTACTTTGATTAATGCAAATAATAAATACATGAAAAAAAATCGTTTAAATTTTATAATACGATACGATACGATTTTATAATTTAATAAAACGGCAATTTGATAGGTAAAGAGACCTAATATTATAAAGAGGTAAAGTTTGTGAATTTGTGACGTTGTAGGGGTTAATCTCAGGAACTAGTGGTCCGCAATTTGATAGGTAAAGAGACCTAATATTATAAAGAGGTAAAGTTTGTGAATTTGTGACGTTGTAGGGGTTAATCTCAGGAACTAGTGGTCCGATTTGAAAAATTCTTTCAGTGTTATATATATCTCATTTATCGGGGAAGTTTATAGGTTATATATCATCACGCTAAGATTCATAGGAGTGGAGCAACAATGAAGAATGTTTCAAAATCGGGGTATTTTTTCCTCTTGAGAGCTTCCGCTGCCTGTTAGCGTTAAACCAAGTACCCAGTAACTATTCCACGCGGACGAAGTCGCGGGCAGAGGGTAGTATTATATAAAGCCCCATCCTTTATATGTATAAGTTTTTAGCCCTAATTGTGTTTTTTTTGTAACTGATCTATGTTGTAGGCTTTGGGCCTTTGTAACTTCACCGAACTACAACCCTAATTTTTCATAAGACTTTATGTATGAATGGTATGTGTAAAAAAATCTATATACGTATCCGTTTGTAAAAATATTTTGTGATGACGCGAAGTTCCCCTTATTTCTATGTACCCAGTCTTTTATGGCAATAATCAAAGCCGAACCGTGTGGTCCTTAGAAGCAATTTTGTGTTATTATCGTACCGGAATATTAAAAATTCATAAATGTTACTTAAAAAAACTGCTTAACTTAAATTAAGATGACCCTTACGAAAATCAGCGATATAGTATTTACAGTAAACTTTTTGAACACTCTAAATGCACAGAGCACAATATGTCTCGTTTCAAAACAGTTGTCATCGTAGACTTCTTCGATTAAACCCTGTTAACAGATCGCTAGCGAGTTTTAAAAAACAACCATTTAATTTATTTTCTTGTACCTGTCCTTCTTGCTACGGTATTTTGAGCTCAAGTAGTAAATTAGTTTCACCAAATTTCAGTTCGGAATAAAAAAAAATATACTCCAATTTTTTTTAAACCTAATGTATGTATATTTTTTATACTCTGAAAACTGTAGCGAGTAAGAATATAAAAAAAATTAAGTTTCGACTATTAATAGAATTTACAAAATAGGTGAGCAACCTCTAAAAATTTTTATTCCAGCTGACCTGGTAGACTTATAATACAACTAGCGGGCCAGGTAGACATTGTCCTGCCTTGAAAACAAAAAAAAATCCTAAAAGTCAACCGCAGCTCCATCTACCGTGTACAATTGTGAATCTAAACCATTCTTGGATCCACTGGAACACACACACAAAATTTCATCAAAATCGGTCCGGCCGTTTAGAAGGAGTTCAGTGACATACACACATACAGCAGAAATTTATATATAAAGATATACTAGCCGTTTTTCCTAACTTCATGTTTTTTTTTTTTTTCAATTAAATTATAAGCCTTCTTTGTCTATAACATAAGAAGGAATATAGTAAGGGACATGAATACAGAGCTTCCTATCCTAATATAGGAAAGAGCTACATAAAACTAACCATGCAAAAAGCAACCATCACTTGAAGTGGGAATGGGCTGGATTCATAACTCATAAATGCAAATTCTAATCGAAACTAGTTATTAAATGGAGCCTTCAGGAAACAAATGCACTACAGTAAGGAATCACAAACATGTTGAAATATAGATAAAGCCAGATTATAATAGATTCAAAAACTGGAATAGGAATTCCACAACATATATTAAAATCCTTATAGTTGTTCAAAGATGACAAAAGATAAACATTTTATATTATATCTATATTGAAATATACAGTTAACATATGTCATAGAATTGTTTACATGTCACAGTAATATAAAAAATCATAATTTTTGGTAAATTAATCATTTCTTTACATTCAACCTTAACCAATTATGTATTGTATGATAATCTAAATTGGACAGAGGGATATACTTACGACTCAGGAGTAAATAAATAATAAACATTTTAATAATGTTACTTACTTAAATTTGTCTTTAGCGACATGATTAAGGTAGCAATGTCCTTGGAAGCTCCTGTAGCCTGGAATTTGTTTACGACACACAACACATGTGTACACAGTTTCTTCTTCCCCTCTTTCATGGTTCACATAATGACTATCGAATTCTTTTTTATTACCAAATGTTAAATTACAAATGTGACAATATATTCCGCCAATTAAATCAATAGTTGTCGGCTTCGGGGGTAAGCACCTAACCAGAATGTTTTGTTCAGCTGAATGTGGTAGAGAAGCCATGTTTCCGCCGGTAGCCGCCTTTTCTATGTATGATCCATGTATATTGAATTAAAAATTTATGTCATATGGATGTGATTTTGGCTATTATAAACATCGTAACGTAATTTTAATTGGCAGCTACATGTTTTATTCCCCTGAAAAAATAATTGATTTGGTCAATGCACACAGCCATGGTGACCTTGATATTTCTGCATAAATAATGAGATAATTAGCATTAACAGTTCTGATGGGAAACTAATATCATGCAAATCGTTACTGTTACATTGAAATATTATCTTCCTTACATAGCGGCCTCCATCATCGATAAATTCGAGGTTGTTCAGCCATTATTATCATTACTCGGTTGATAAAATCTGTAATTACTTTGAATTTAAGTTATTAAACTCACTTTTACGAATGAAAACACATAGAGCCGCATTAAATTTTAGTACCACACTACATTTTACATAACAGTAGCTGAAATAAAAGATAAATTTCAATAAAACTACAACGCCGGATAACAAACAACGCCAAGAAAACGTGTGGTTTTTGATTTTCAGAATTTATTGGCGTTCGTACTCTGTTTATAGGCTTCATGATAAATTTTGCATTAGGATCAAATGAACCACTTATTTTTCGACACGAATGAAAGAGACAGAAAATTTCACAATATTGTACAAAAACTTCTTAAATTATTTACTGACACTGGAATAAATATCCACTGAGATTGCAAGAATAAAAAAAAAACCTAATAGGATCACCCCACGGAAAAAAGAGATAAATCACCCGATTTTAACTGTGTGATTTATGGTTTTGTGCGTCTATTACGTGCAACGAAAAAGACGGTAGTTTTATTTTGAGTAATATGAATAAACTTGAAAACGAAAGCGGTTTATACCACATACGTATATACCCAAAAAAAAGCTTTTTTTACAGCTAGACTTGTGTAAACTTTTTAACATCTACTTCAAGAATGTCCAAGATTACCGAGTCATTTAATACTTTGTAAAAATCTTTGTTTATCTCCAATCGATCTTTTCGACTTGATTGAAAGGGAGTCTTCCATCAAACCATTTGATAACATTTTGAAACCATGTAGTGATTAAACTTAAGACGTTCAATGGACTTTGAAATATTAACTCTCTTACATGTACCTAAATCATGATATAGGCACCTAATCTTTGTAAGTTTATAATAATATGCTTATGCAATGCATCAATGGATAGGAAAGTAGCTTGAATAATTTGCGGTCATCTCTCTCTCCCAATATGCTATTAATTCACAATATATTTATGCGAAAAGAAAAGGTAAACTTGTTATATTTAATATTTGGAAGTTGGCAACACTGTCATAGCAAAACTTATGCTTTTTTTTATATATTCTGTGCAGTTGTTATTTATTTATCCTAATTTTATGTTACTCGAAATGAGACTCAATAATTGACTAATTTACGTATTTATTTTCTTTGAAGATATCAGTCGAAGAGCAAAATCTAATGTCACAGCCTCAATCAATTTATGAGATATTCAGATATAAATTGAATAAAGTATATCATTTTAATTGATATATACTGAAGTGTGTTACTATAATCCAATTTACATTTAGCAAAATTACACAACGGCGAGGTAAGCAAACAAGAAAACATAATAACAATTTATGTTCGAAATAATATAACTACGAAATTATGTTCTATGAATTTACAAAACAATAATACGAGTTTTTAAACAATGTATAATTAAAATGTTCAAAACAGAGAAAACCTTTGTTTTATACTCAATTTATTTACAAGATGTTATTCTCTGCTATTATAAATATTTATACCAACACTAAGTATCTGGTCTGGTAATGATTTTCGGAAGAAACTATCTATTCTTGTATATAGTTTCTAGTAATGTTTTGCATTCGTATGTCAAATACGTATTTGTTGGCACCGCGCCAAGTTTCTCGAAATAGAATGACTGACACGTTTACATACAATTTATTCACCCGTTTTTCTACATGTAACTCATTAATTTTCCACAATGGATCGCCTACATACTACTAACGCGAGCATTGTTATCTGCGATGAAAAATGGATTCTGTTTGATAACCGCAAGCGTTCAGCAAGTTGGTTGGATCCTGGTTCAACACCTAAACATTGCCCTAAACGAAAACTTACCCCTCGAAAAGTGATGGTCACTGTTTGGTGGTCTAGCGCTGTGGTTCATGACAGCTTCTTACCAAACGAGGTGAGCATTACTGCAGATGTGTACTGTGAAGAACTGAACACAATGATGGAGAAGCTGGCACATCTCCAACCAGCATTGGTCAATCGCTCGTCTCCGCTGCTCCTGCACGACAACGCGCGACCTCATATTGCACAGCAGACGGTCTCCAAGTTGCAAGAACCGGGGTTGGAAGTTCTCCGTCATCCGCCCTACTCACCAGACCTTGCGCCTACAGACTACTACTTTTTCCAGAATTTAGATAACTCCTTGGCGGGAAAAAAATTAAATACCCGAGAGGCAGTACAAAATGCCTTTGAAGAATTTGTTGCCTCCCAGCCGATTTCTTTAAGAAGGATCAATAAACTCTCACCCCATTTGGTAACAAGCTGTGATGAAACTCACTGGCGCTAGACCACCAAACAGTGACCATCACTTTTCTAGGGGTAAGTTTTCGTTTAGGGCATTGTTTAGGTGCTGAACCAGGATCCAACCAACTTGCTCTTTGATTAATGCAAATAATAAATACATGAAAAAAAATCGTTTAAATTTTATAATACGATACGATACGATTTTATAATTTAATAAAACGGCAATTTGATAGGTAAAGAGACCTAATATTATAAAGAGGTAAAGTTTGTGAATTTGTGACGTTGTAGGGGTTAATCTCAGGAACTAGTGGTCCGATTTGAAAAATTCTTTCAGTGTTATATATATCTCATTTATCGGGGAAGTTTATAGGTTATATATCATCACGCTAAGATTCATAGGAGTGGAGCAACAATGAAGAATGTTTCAAAATCGGGGTATTTTTTCCTCTTGAGAGCTTCCGCTGCCTGTTAGCGTTAAACCAAGTACCCAGTAACTATTCCACGCGGACGAAGTCGCGGGCAGAGGGTAGTATTATATAAAGCCCCATCCTTTATATGTATAAGTTTTTAGCCCTAATTGTGTTTTTTTTGTAACTGATCTATGTTGTAGGCTTTGGGCCTTTGTAACTTCACCGAACTACAACCCTAATTTTTCATAAGACTTTATGTATGAATGGTATGTGTAAAAAAATCTATATACGTATCCGTTTGTAAAAATATTTTGTGATGACGCGAAGTTCCCCTTATTTCTATGTACCCAGTCTTTTATGGCAATAATCAAAGCCGAACCGTGTGGTCCTTAGAAGCAATTTTGTGTTATTATCGTACCGGAATATTAAAAATTCATAAATGTTACTTAAAAAAACTGCTTAACTTAAATTAAGATGACCCTTACGAAAATCAGCGATATAGTATTTACAGTAAACTTTTTGAACACTCTAAATGCACAGAGCACAATATGTCTCGTTTCAAAACAGTTGTCATCGTAGACTTCTTCGATTAAACCCTGTTAACAGATCGCTAGCGAGTTTTAAAAAACAACCATTTAATTTATTTTCTTGTACCTGTCCTTCTTGCTACGGTATTTTGAGCTCAAGTAGTAAATTAGTTTCACCAAATTTCAGTTCGGAATAAAAAAAAATATACTCCAATTTTTTTTAAACCTAATGTATGTATATTTTTTATACTCTGAAAACTGTAGCGAGTAAGAATATAAAAAAAATTAAGTTTCGACTATTAATAGAATTTACAAAATAGGTGAGCAACCTCTAAAAATTTTTATTCCAGCTGACCTGGTAGACTTATAATACAACTAGCGGGCCAGGTAGACATTGTCCTGCCTTGAAAACAAAAAAAAATCCTAAAAGTCAACCGCAGCTCCATCTACCGTGTACAATTGTGAATCTAAACCATTCTTGGATCCACTGGAACACACACACAAAATTTCATCAAAATCGGTCCGGCCGTTTAGAAGGAGTTCAGTGACATACACACGTACAGAAGAAATCTATATATATAAAGATAAACTAACAAATTTTACAGATTGCAAAAAAAAATTGACGATTTTTACACCATCTGAATATATACACTACAAAAATATTACCCTCCTTTTGTGCTACATGGTAAAAACAACCCACAAACTCCCGTCTGAACATGTTCAGGATTAAATAATATTGTTAAGTATATTTTATAATTGTTTTTGTCACTTAATATAGTTTTATGGGATATAAAATAGGAAAATACTAATTCGCCGTTTTTTAATAACTGGGCTCATATGAATTGGCTTTGTTATCACATTTTTATAATATCAGTATCAAGTTTCCAGAAGAATTATCATCCATTTTCCTTGTAGTAGTTAGTTCTCGGAACAGTATGTACGCTAATTTTAGCAAGCAAAAGTCAGATAAAAAAGTTATCAACGAATGATCTAGGATGAAATACGTGACTAGAAAGCATTTAGATGGTATTCTGGGTGGCATTGGAAGCTCCCTATATGGAGTTGTTTTTATTCATGTCATTAGCCCCGTGTACTTCCATAGGTATGATAAAGTAGGGACGTATTAAGATTCAGTATTTGTTTTTATTTTACATAACTTATTATTATATAGTAATAATAAAATAAAATAAATGTGATTATGTTAAAGTGATATCGCTTGCTTTGCAGTTCTAAGACTCTAGAGGCCATCAATAAATTACGCCGTACGTTAAGGGATAGGGTCAAAAAGTAAGCCGTTTGATAAAGAGCAGAGTCACAAGCTTCTTGATGTCGCTTTCTTCGCTCCTCCAAACCTCTTAAAGTGTAACTAAAAACTTCAAACTTTATTAGTTTACTATTATAAAGTTTAATTTTCACTTCTTTGTACGTAGCGACCGTGCGCTTAGTTTTTTTTTTTTCGAACTGACTACGCTATTGACCAAGCAAGGTCTTAACAGCTTCACCGGACTACTAAGGCGAGCGCTTAAGGCACTCAGCCGATTTTACTTTGACAACTAGCTCAAGGGTGCAATTTTAGCAAGCAAAAGTCAGATAAAAAAGTTATCAACGAATGATCTAGGATGAAATACGTGACTAGAAAGCATTTAGATGGTATTCTGGGTGGCATTGGAAGCTCCCTATATGGAGTTGTTTTTATTCATGTCATTAGCCCCGTGTACTTCCATAGGTATGATAAAGTAGGGACGTATTAAGATTCAGTATTTGTTTTTATTTTACATAACTTATTATTATATAGTAATAATAAAATAAAATAAATGTGATTATGTTAAAGTGATATCGCTTGCTTTGCAGTTCTAAGACTCTAGAGGCCATCAATAAATTACGCCGTACGTTAAGGGATAGGGTCAAAAAGTAAGCCGTTTGATAAAGAGCAGAGTCACAAGCTTCTTGATGTCGCTTTCTTCGCTCCTCCAAACCTCTTAAAGTGTAACTAAAAACTTCAAACTTTATTAGTTTAGTTAAAGTTTAATTTTCACTTTTTTGTATGTGGCGGCCGTGCGATTAGACATGCTTTCTGTATCTATGTACTATGTCGCACATCGGCCGCCTTTGTCTAATTGTTGAACCTACACCGCCTTTGAAGTTTGATATTAGTTTAAAGTGTGTGGATAAAAGATGATTAAATTTTGGAATTGTAAAGTAATTGATATTTTGACAATTTTATAAAATAATATTTTCAGTATATATATATATATATATATATAAATAATAATTGTAAAAGTGGTATTTGAAAGTAAAATAATTTAGAAAAAATCGCTAAACGTAATTTATGACAAGCCCTATTGTTTATATATGTCAATAAATACAATATAGTATATTTAAAAAAAAATAGTGTTTCGTTGTTTCTCAGCTCCTAAAATTCCTAATGATGTATTGATTATTTAACTTAAAACTATGCAGTTTGCGTGAACATGAATATACGTTTTTTTTACGATTTTATTCTTGATATATTTTAAGACGTTTCTGCGACAATTTTACACTTAGATTAATAGTGCAACTGAACCGCGATCACGTGATCCCATAAAGATTTTTGAACACCGGATTATTCAAATGTAATTGGTAAACCACGATATATGTAATGATTTAGCAAGAATAACTGTTTAAAATTTATAAGTAGGACAAAGACCTCGTGTTTTCATTTCCAGCATGTTTTTTTTAAATAAAATTATATTATTATTCTAAATGCACGATGAATTGAAATTATTGCGATCGCTTTAATTGCGAAGTGAAGTGAGTTGAGGTTGATTGTCAAGAATTTAAGTCCTAAGCACTACGCATTTAAAGTGGCTTATTTCTTATAAATGGGTGTACCAACCACCAGGGGATACCTTAAAATACTTTTGCGAATATCCGAGATTAATATGATTATAACCATAAAACTTTATTATTCCAATTTCTAAAACAGTTACATTAAAAATGAACAGAGCAAAGAACATCGGGTTTTTACATATTAATACAGCTGTCAAAATATAAAATGTTATCTGTGTTATTTAGAATCTGTAAATGCTCTGTGAAAAATAAATAAAAAATAAGACCAGTTTTAGCAGATCTCCCAGTGATATATATTATTAAGAGCGAAGTATTAAAATATGAATACCTACGTCTGCTGGACGTGAACAATTTAACTACGGTATTACTTCGCTTACGGAAATGTAGATTTAACCTATCTAAAACGTTCAACTTAGCAAAGCGAATAATTATAATACATAAAGTCTTGCATAGTACATAGTTATTCTTGGAGAACTTCGTTTTTAACCTGTACGGTAGTGCCGCTCAAGCAGAAACTATAAATAGCCTACCAAAGTTAAAGCCTACAGAAAAATTGTAAGGGTAAAAGATCCCATCAGACTTCGTAACTATATATAATAATAATCGTAAATACAGTGGTACAACAAAATAATCCCAAGGAGGATTGATGTCAGACAGGCGGCCGATCGTTTAAATGAAGGCAAATCATACACCACAACATGACAAACATGTTGTACCGACACTACTTAGGTGGGATAAGGGTAAGAAGAAGAAGTGATACACATTAAACTATCGTAGTAGATGTTATAAACATTCCAGTATCACATTTGAATATGTATAAGAATTACTAATAAGATTATAATTTTAAACTGCATAATTATTGTAATTATTGTGTAACATTATTACTGTTATAACTGTTATAACAGTATAACTAGTTATTCTTTATACATTATCCCATTACAAAAATTAAACATAAGAGATAGTCTAATAAAGGAATACACATTTATACGAAAGTTCCCATATTCGCCATTTATTATTATTATTATTCTGTCGTCTTACCTTTCAATATCTGACACTGACCTGCGTTTTGAATCTGGATTTACTTTGTGATTTGTATATTTGAAAATTCCTGCGATACAGGGTTTGTTCTCTCATACGGAGGCTGTCTTCCTAATAAATAAAAAAACAGGCTGTTTCGTAGCGACACACGATAGAAGTGAAACTTTTGTTTTACAGGAAAACATTTTAATTAATAAATACAACATAAAATCAACGTCACACGGTATTTTTCCCAGGCGGTCACCCATCCTAATACTGACCGCGCACGTTACTTAATTTCGGTGGCCGGACGAGAACTCGTGTTTTCAACACTTTACCCGACACAGTGTTTAAATCCCACCATTTTTTGTCACACAAAAAAGTCGTCAATCACAATTCCATAGCCCTCCCATAAGAAGTTTTACTTTAATATTGTGTATAATTTTCTACCATGCATAACCTTAGTTATGCATTATTTTGCTTTTATATATTATGTTCAGTCACAGCATCCATCTATCATCAACTATTCATTATCGTTTATCATCAATCACTGACTCAGTACGGACGCAGATGTATCAAAACGCAGCGTGCAGGTATCTTCACGGCTGCACCACATCATTTACCTGTGTCTAATATACAAATATTAACTTAGTGTAAATAATATTATAGATATATTGGTTTAAAAAGTAAAAAAAAAGTGTGTGTACTTATGTACACGCGTTAGAAGTTATACTTCTTTGGTACTCCAAATCTTTTAAAAATTTTATCTTTCGCCTTATTCTACGTTTATAGAAAAGACGACACTAACAATAGAAAAGAGGTATTTAATAAATTGCAAGTTTTAATACAAAGAAATACAAAGAAACAAAATGTTGATTATAGCTAACTTCAGGGTGTTCTATTTTTCGTGACAGTGTGCGCGCGTATCATAAAAATTTACTCTCGTCATTTCTCCCTAACGCGGCAAAAGAAGTATAACTTCAAAAAATATTGATGTAACATCACATAGGGGGTCACGATGTATGTTATATATAATTAATTACGCGCCTGTCACAGACCGTCGCGTATGGCACAGGAAATCTGAACTTCCGTCCGTCTAGGATATTCACCCGTCCGGCTAAACAATGAATCGCTAATAACACATTGTCTGTGCGTCTGTCTATCGTTTTATGTAATTGATGCGTAATTGCCACCCGGTTATGGTCTGTTGCTTCGGTGTGTGCTCCCTTTTTATACATTGTATTGCAACGATTTTAAATCTATATCACTTTTAACTTAGTAAGTTTTCATAGTCACTGGAAAACAGATAAAAAATAATATTATTGTGCTTTTCTTTACATTTTTTTAGTTTAATATTAAAATTAAAGATTAAACATAAATACTTCTCAAAAGTATTATAAGCGAGTTGCCTTAAAAGGATACAAAAGATCTAAGATACAAAATTTCAAAAAAAAATTGACTTAACATTTTAGGGCTGTCTTTTAGGCTTCGGCGCTAAATCATACAAGCATTATGGATATTTCTTGGAAATAATTCATTTTTGA
>MU160327.1:60929-88079 GCA_015888305.1 Antheraea pernyi | reverse complement strand
TCATGGGACTTTCACTGGCAGATACCGGATCTTAGAAAAAGTAATTTAATTTATTATAATTTAAACTAACTGTTACCCGCGACTTTGTCTGCATGAAATTTAGTAAGATTTCAACTCATTCTTTAATTTTAATAAAAGAAATAATTATCAGCTTATTGTTTACAATTCGACATTATAATTATTAATAACATTAATGATATAGAGGTCTTCCTAAAAAGATCTTAGATTATAAACGTATTACGTAAAGTGTTCCATAATACAATTTCTTGCGGAACAGACAAGCATTTATTTTTGTATAGTCACATAATCTTAATTATAATAATGGCAATGTATATTAAATGTAATGTAAATGGCAATCTTTATAATAATATTTTAAGTTATTGTTTCATTAGTTCCTTATACAGTGTAAGTGAGCACTGAGGTAGTTATATGGTGGGTTAAGGTTCTAAATATGTTGCTGATGACAAACCTCATTTGGCACGCTCTTTGTATTTATATATCTACAGTACACGTTACTTTAGTGGCATGCGCGTCGTACTTACAATTGTCTTTAAAGAGCGTTTTTGTAATTTTACATAGTCGCACAATTCTATAATTCTTTAATACGATTTTTAAAACGCGTGCGGAGCTGCGGGTACAGCTTGTATTTACTATAGTGGGCCAAAAGTTCCATTTTTTTTTTAACTTTATACTCCGTAAAATAGATAGACCTAAAAAACCTAAAAAATTGTCTCCAAGTATATATGAGCTCTTATTTTTTTATGTGCCTACCAACCTATTTGTCAGAGTATAAAGTAAAAAAAAATTGTCGATTTTTTTTTTGCCCCACTCTAAATTATTTACATTAAAATCTTATTTCATTGCTGTGTAGTGAAGTTGTTTGGAACATATAGACTCTTCTATCGAGTAATCTATATAAATAAATTATACCAGATTTGTCAGTCATTCAGTTCCTAGTCGATATAGGAAGCATTCATGTGAAAACATTTCAAATGTTTTTATTTTAGGACAGCAAAGTGACTTTACCTACTATGCCTGATGGTGAGCACAGTATAATCCAAAAACTACGGCGACCACCGAGAGACACGTTATCCCTCACCGGTCGCCGCTGTCATGCCGGCATGCATAAATGTCTCTTCACGTTACGCATAATTCATTAAATTAATAAGCGATTTTTCGATCACTTGGAAATAGTACGAATATTTTCTGAATGAATGATGAGGACCCTACGTCCTATATATTTCGTACCGCTGACAAGGGATATCTTTTCGAATTGACTACGCTATTGGCCCGACATGAATGGCCTTCACAGCTTCACCGAACTACGATAACGTGTATAATTTCATGGTAATTTAAACGAATTCACATTCGCACTTATTATAATACTAGCTTCTGCTCGCGAGTTCGTCCGCGTGGAATAGTTACTTTGCAACGGCTACTTACTAGTGACACTGAACGCTAATTGAAAAAACAAGGGGTGTAAGGGGTGTCAAATAACATCTAAGACTTGAGACACCCAAGCCAACCTCACCTGCACGTGGTGCACCCTTTTTTTTTTTTTTTTATTTACGTGGGGAAATCCTTTATGGATACGCCACCCTCTCGGGGGAGAGAGTGGGTTATGTCCGACTCGCACGGACTAAAACCCCACGGTGTACCGTCCGCCGCATGGTAGGGGCGGCCAGGGATCGAACCTGCTGTCTACCTGAGAAACCGCCCCTGCGGCAGCCTGGCGATTGAACGCCAGGCTTCGTCCTACTATAGAGAGACTACTGGGTACACAACCAGTCGTCCCCCCTCGTCGGCCTCACCTGTGCAATGAGGAGATGTTTCCCCCGACCCATCTCCTCAGGTTCGGCTCGGTTATGGGAGGGGGCGAGTGTTCCTCCTCCCCCTCCTTCCTGCTCTCCTTTGGCGGAGAGGGCCACTTTGCGGATCTTCCTCGCGGGCCCTCTCCGCCGCCTCCTTCTGCGAGATGACTTCCTCGCAGAAGGAGGCCACAGCAGTCCATCCCTCCTCGCTGCCGAGCATGGCCGAAACCACGCCCGGCAGCGAGAAATCGTTCCCTACCGCCGCAGCCAGGGTGCGGCGCTGATCGTCCCACGCCGCACACTCAGAGAGAGTGTGCTGCGCGGTGTCTGTCTCAGCGCCGCACTCGTGACATGCGGCGGTGGGCTCCCTGCGCGCTATCCGGTGCAGGTACCAGCCGAAGCATCCGTGCCCGGTCAGCACCTGCACCAGACGATACGTCAGGGAGCCCCAGTCCCTATTCACCCACCCGGACAGGACCGGACGGACGGCGTCAATGGTATATCTTCCGTAACGCTCGTCCGCCAGATCCCGCCCCCACCTCTCTAATTGCTCGCTGCGGGCTCTCGCCCGCAACGCAGCAATCTCCCTGGGAGCCGGAGGTTGCCCTCGGGATTTCCCTGCCGCCGCATAGTTGTATACGACGGCAAGAACTTCCGCCTCCAGCTCCCAAGGAAGAGAGCCCGCGAGCACCATGGCCGCCGCCGAGGACACCGTTCGGTACCCGCGGATTTCCCTCAACGCCACTGTGCGCTGTGCTTTGCGCAGCACTCGAACGTTCGTGGCGCTGAGGGAGTCCACCCACAACGGTGCCCCGTAGGCGGCCATGGCCCTCACCTTTTTTTTTTTTTTTATGTCATAGGTGGCAAACGAACAGGTGGGTCACCTGCTGTTAAGTGATCACCACCATCCATGGACACTAACAACCCCAGAGGAGTCGCAAGTGCGTTGCCCTCTTTCGGAGGGAAGGGTTAGGGGAGGGAAAGGGAGAGGGAGAGGAGAGGGAGGTGGGTCTCCGGCGCTCTCACTGACCGAACGAAACGCAACAATGCAAGCACTGTTACTTCACGTCGGTTTTCTGTGAGAGGGTGGTACTACCCCGGGCGAGCCGACCCATTCATACTGAAATCTGTAATAGCTTCAGCGGGGCTCTACCACCATTAAAATTATATTTCAAACAGCAATCAGTTACTTTTTAGAAATCAGACGTTAGTATTCAATATTATTGGACACATATGTGAACGATGGTGATTTCTGGAATTGGCTCATCTCTGTGCATCCATTAAAAACGTTTGTGACAGTTACCTAATATATTCTAAATAATTGTATGTATTTGTTAAAATGATAAACCAGACCGAGTTTCTTGCCGGTTCTTCTCGATGACTGGGTTGTTTTCCGAACCGGTGGTAGTTTTGACGTTCCTAAGTGCCTTCTTAGGGCCTAAATTGAATAAAGTGTTTTTGATTTTGATAGAAAACAGGGACATCAATGTGAAAGTAGCAAATCTACTGTTAAAACACAGTAGGGTTGGTACCACTGCTAGGTTCTTTTAACTTATAAAATATATAAATAACTTTTGAAGAAGTGTAGCGTGACGTCAGACAGACAGTAAATACTACTGTACTTCTCACCATTTATTTTTGTCACCTTGATCTTTTAGGAATCCTGTTTACGTTTTAAATAATAACAACATCATTTTGTATGACTTTAAAGCAGAATAGTTTTTGTTTGCTCTATTTATATCAAAGAAATATACGCAGCAGAATAATTGTAATTTCCTGTACATCTTATACTATACTAATATTTAGAGTTATATTATAAAGCTGAAGAGTTTGTATTGCTGGAACGCGCTAATCTCTGGAAATAATGGTCCGATTTGAAAAAAAAAACCAGTGTTAGTCCGTTAGATGGACACTGGCATGTCCGTCGCCGCGGGCAGTTAAACTGCACAGGCCGTTGTGGTGGCGGTGCATTGCGCCGATGCGACTCCCACAATTCGTCAGGGAGTCTAACACCCGCTTGCCCTTGAGGTTCTACCGTCTTGACCTCTCAGGCCGCATTTGGGCCCCTTAGGAGGGGACAACATCTTTCGGGGGAGCAGACGTAATGTCGATTAGACAGTCTCTGCTTCCCGGCTAAAGGTGTAAGAAGGTACCATTGGGTTTTAATACGTGCAACTCGGGCATATCCATCCTCTGCTGCCCGGCTGGATGGATATCCGTTAGGAATTTCCCAATGGAGAAAAGAAATATCGAAGAAGGCTGTACGCTATATATCATCACGTTAAGACCAATAGGAGCGGAGCACCAAGGTAGAATGTTTCAAAATCGAGGACTTTTCCTTTTGAAGGTCTCCGCTGCGTTTTAGCGTTAGCCGAAAGTGACTATTACACGCGGGTGAAGTCGCGGGCAGAAACTAGTTATTATAAAGGTGAATGTGTGCTGGTTTTTTATTACGTTTCCACGTTTTAGCTACTCAACCGATGTTCAAGAAGTTTTACATACACGTTGTCAGTGGAACAGAAAAGGACATAGAGTTCTTTATATTCAGAAAAAAATGTACAGGTCATTTTTTTTTCGTACTGACTACGCTATTGACCTAACAAGGTCTTAACAGCTTCGCCGGACTACTAAGGCGAGTGCTTAAGGTACTCAGCCGATTTTTATTTGGGCAACTAGCTCAAGGGTGCACGGAACATCTCGGCTTGGCTATTGCCTGATTCATGCATTTCGCGCCTATCTGAGCTAACCTAAGTTAAGCTAAACTATTCATACATATATGAGCTGAAACATATATGTGTACCAAGCATACATATCTCAACAACTCATGTGTTTTTTGTATCGGAAAATATGTACAGGTCGCTAGGTACATAACAAATTTATACTAACGCAAGCGAAGCTCGCGAGCAAAGGCTATTAGAAATGTAATTGAAAGTGCCTGTTGTTTTTCCGTGCTAACCTACGAAATACGAGTTACTGCCAGGTAAAGGATCTTTGAGTGTTATCTTTTATTTTGAGAGTTGTCTAGACTTCTCCATAAGGTAGTATTAATTACATTTAAATGAATTGTAAATATTAAGCGGTAATAGAAAAAATGCATTAAAAAAAATAAAAGAGTTTACAAATAATGTAAATAAAATGCGTAAATCATCGAATTAATTTGAGCCGTACGTAGACGTATATATATAGACATAATTTAAGAGCAACGATTAGATTTGGATAATTTTATCACAACGAACATGGAACTACAACGAACATGAAACTACATCGAACAAAAGGACTAAATACGGGACTATTAAGTAAAAAGTCGAACACCTGGCAACACTAATAACAGATGTATTCGTAATGTAGCATTATATGTTATGTAGCATTATATGCGTAGTCCGGTGAAGCTGTTAAGACCTTGCTGGGTCAATAGCGTAGTCAGTTCGAAAAAAAAGCATTATATGCTATGTAGCTGACGAATCTTAAACAAGTCTTACAGATATTCAGTCACAGATAATGATTACAAATATAAGTCGTCACTTAAATTATCAATGTAAACTAGTTATATTCATACTCTTGTACTCTCTTGGTTAGTCGTCCCATGGTGGTGATTTGTGAGGCAGGCACCTTATTGGTGTCCGGGTTGCGTTGCATGAGTAACCTCGCTATCTTATAGAGGAGCACCTCAAGGCTACTTAGGCTCGCCTGTTCTGCGTGGTAGTCTCCGCTGAAGCTGTAACAGCCTGTCAGGCCGACAGAGTAGACAGTTCGATAAAAAATATCTGATAGTCTCCTGTTGCAGCGGCCCATCTTTTAGACTCGATTACTAACACACTATGCCATGGAGATGAAGCCTATTACAGTCAGTCCTAAGGTATAACATTGACACGACATAAGGATAAATAAATGTCAATTTTAGGTTATTTTAATATTCCAACTTGCTTTTGTATTAAACTATTGACTTTATTATGCGTAAGCTCGAACTTACGGTGGCCAAAAAGATGGACGCTGAGTATACTATGGCTTGTAGAGTTTTGGGATCAGGAATCTATATCGGTAAGACAACAGCAACTGTCGCGATGGATTGTTGATCTATCGTTTAAGTCACCTTTATTGGTTTGCAATATACTTACCATCGAGTGTTATGGCGTCTGTTTGTAATCATACAAGTACAAAGCAGCGAAGCTAGCTAGCTAGGATAGCATGTTAGTACACAGCGTTGGTCAACGTTCCTTCGAACCCTTGCTAATCGAGCTTTTGGTTTTTTTTTATATCATAGTTGGCAAACGAATAGGTGGGTCACTTGATATTAAGCGATTGCCACCCAGTGTTTGGAGGAGGGGCAGTATGGAAAGGGGGAGGGGAGGTAGGTTATCAGGCGCTCTCACTGACCGAACGAAATGCAACAATGCAAGCACTGTTACTTCACGTCGGTTTTCTGTGAGACGGTGGTACTATCCCGGGCGAGCCGACCCATTCATGCTGAAACCAGTAATAGCTTCAGCGTAGCTCTATCACCTATAAAATTGTAAAAATTGGTAAAAGGAAACCATTGTGATGAAACTTTAGCATGATGGTAGGCTATTTGGCTAGCTACCATCCTCCAAGCACATATTGATGTTTTCCGGCCTCTACACTTGAGAACCAGTCTACTACATCTTGGATCATATCGTTATAAGATTGTGGTCGAAACTAAAAAGTAAAAAAAAAAAATTGCGCTAACCGATGCTAAAGCGAAACATATATGCAAAATTAAAGAAATAACCTCGGCAGTATCTGTGGCCGTAACAAAGTAGCGTCATTAACATGTGTACTTCGAGCCTTACGGTATTTCCAACGTCGCGCATGCTTTGCCTAATAATTACTATTTGATTTCATGTATACCTATTAATTCCTCAGGTTATACAGTATGTTTGGAGGTTAACGTTTTTCATAGAATCGATTATTTGTAAGGTTATTAAAGTTATGTAACGTTATTATCATATTAACAAACATCTTTTTGCTCTGTCGTTCGATTATCTTAGAGTTCAAATAGATCGTATATCTCATAGGATTCTTTTTTGCCAGTCACGTAGAGATTTGTTTGCATATAGCCATATGTTAAGTGGAAGTATATAACACAATACGAAATTGAGCAGTACAAATCTTTTTTAAATTATTATTATTGTTGTTCTTTGTTTGTTACATGTATTTAAATACGTATATGTCTTTAGTTTGTTTAACACGTGGTTTTAAAGTTTATTGGTATGTGCATGAAATGTTTACATAATTAAGTAATACAATTTCTATATCGGCTCCATAATCATCTTAACTTAATATAACTTAGGAATAACTTAGGTCGTAGCCCGCGGGGGCGAATTGGGGGGGGATTGCTGCGCCTGGCCACGATGGCCACAACCCTCGTGGTCAGGTGCATAATGAGGTTGGGCCTCAGGGTGGCCCTCGAGAGAGACCGAGGCCCTATTATTCCACGGGCCTCGGCAAGAGCCACCACCTGAGGCCCAGATAATGGTGGAGCCCCATTTCGCGGGGCTCGGACAGGGAATTGCTGGGGTGGCGGCGGAGCTCGGCCGGTTGCTCCTCAATATAGGGGGGCCGAGTGCCGGGCACCGCCGTCTCTACATGGGAGTCGTGCGGGCGATGGCCGCCTACGGGGAATCCGGTGTAGAGCGCAGTGCATGATGGCATTGAGGATAATCCGGGCGTAACGCACGGTGTCCTCGGCGGCGGCCTTCACGCTCGCTAACTCCCTACCCTGCGAGCTGGAGGCAGTGTCACGAGGCATTTTACGTGTGATAATTCAATTTTAAAATTCTTTTCTCATGAAATAACTCGCACCTGGTCCTTAAGATGTGAAACATTTAGCTGACACGCTGATACTAAGCCTTTGAGTGCAAACTCGATGTTTCTAACTATTATCTATTCTAAGATTCAGTTATCATAAACACTGTCTTCACCAAACTTTAAAAAGTTGAAACCTTGCTCCTACACTGGGAGACTAAATATCTAAGCGCAAACTTGATGTTTCAAGCTATTATCTAGACTATGATCCAGTTACCACAATACTACTCCTCATGAGAATGTTGAGATAATATACCTTGATCGGGCACTAAGGGTTAAATATTTAAGCACAAATTCGATGTTTCTGTCTATTACGTATACATATTTAGATTTAGTTATAATGTTCTCGACGTAGTACGACCTTGTGAAACTATAATTTATTTTGGTACTATCGCATCATATATAACAAAAAGTAGAACGTCAATAATAAGAAAATATTGTAATGTTTTTTATATAAGTATCAAAGTCGTTTCAAGTGCGCTATAATTCCCAAGCTTACCAGTTGTGTCTGTGTGCCAGATCTATGAGCGTCGAGTAGGACTCGACGCCAAAATTTAACCGTGATAAATTGAGAGCGCGTCGTTAAAGAAAATAATTGTGACCGATCAAACAACTTTATTCCCAACCATGAAAAATTGAGAGCGCGTCCTTACAGAACATAATTGTGACTGATCAAACAACTTTATTCCCACAAACGGGCACCCCAAGAATATATATATGTAAGACAAGGATTTGCTCTTCACCCCTATAGTATCCCTGTCGGTGTTTGCAACATTACATGTTGATCGGTGGAGAAGTTAAGACGTGAAAGCGTAACAAACAAATAATCATATATCCATTTATAATATTTTAAGCAAGGATACTATATATCTTTACGCTTCTCCACGAGACTTAGTAGTAGTGATAAAGTTTTATAAGACGTAACTTAAAATGGTGAAATAAGTAATGAGAAAATTAGATTAAAAGAAATAATATAGTTTTATGCAATCCTAATCCATAATAATCCTATATAAATGCCAATGTGAGTTTGTTTATTTTTCCTTTTTTTTTTATATTGTAGCACGGTAAAATGACTGCACTGTGCCTGATGGTAAGCTCAGTACAATCCTAAAACAATGGCGACCACCGAGTGACACACTATCCATCGCCGGCCGCCGTTGGCATGCCGGCCTGCGAAGAGCTGTATATGCACATGCTGATCCCGAAACGCGACCCGCAGAAGCGAGTGACTATGACGGGCTTTTTCGCCATATACATGGTGGTTGCGACCCTGTCAGGCTGTAAAACCCTACCACCCCGCTATCGCCATTGCCTCGTTCGTTATTCAGCATAAACGCGCAGGTGAGGTTCGCTTGAGCGTCTCAAGTCTTAGATGTTATTCGACACCCCTACAACCCCAAACTCCTTTCACGGCTTAAATCCTCAAACGATCGTCATACAATCACGCGAGCGAAGTCGCAGGTAAAAGCTAGTTAACGACAGTATATTTTCACGTATATATGGTTCAGTATGAAGTTGTTATGATAATTATGAGATTGTTAAGTCTGCGGTACCCTCCCACGTGTAATCGTTCGACGACCTTCGGTTTAAAATAGCTGTAAATTCTCCATAAGAAACAAACCGCGACGCGATGACGTCGCTTCCGAACTATTTTTGCATTACGAAGAGTGTGTAGTGTTAATACGGTTGTTTTTATTTTATTTTGGCGAATTCTTATCCACTGTACCGTTCATTCAAGGAGGTTTATATCCCATCTGTATACTTGATATAATTATTTAATCTATGATTGTTATTAGATTTAGCTTATTTTGAAATATAACTATCTGATAACCACCCGCTGCGCTGGTCATTAAATAAACTTTTAATTGAAAAAAGAGTTAAGAAGAATCTAAAAAGAAGTAGTAGCCTATTCTACCTTTTATCTAAAAATGAACTACTAATTCGTAGTTATATAGTAGTATAAGAGTAGTTAAGTAACTACTACTAAAAAAGCTCAGATAGGTCGCGAATTGCATGTATCAGGCAACAGCCCAAGCGGAGGTGTGCCGTGCACCCTTGAGCTAGTTGTCAAAATAAAATCGGCTGAGTGCCTTAAGCGCTCGCCTCAGTAGCCCGGTGAAGCTGTTAAGACCTTGCTGGGTCAATAGCGTAGACAGTTCGAAGAAAAAAAAAAAAGTTTAGTCGCGATTGTCATTCATTTTGGTTCGCCTTTGATCTGTCAAACCTCTCTTTTACCAATAAGTCTCTGTCACGCTCGCATCTACCAACCTACCAACAATAATTTAAAACGGAATTCTAAACTATGCATCTGGTGTTCTTACCGAATGGCATGAACTTCATCCCTCAAATGGCCACAACAAAAAGTAAATGTGATTAATAAAAACAACTATCACAGAAATCTTTATACCTTTTAATAAATATTTTAAAAACTGAGCAAGGATGAACTGTTAGTCTACGATTACAGACCAATCAAAGTCGTATATAATCATAAAACGAGTTATCGGATACCTTTTGTAAGCTTATACCATAAAGACGAATTCAGCTTAACTGTCTGCATGATTATTGAGTGATTCGATCATGAAGGTAAGTACGATCATGTACGTAAGAGGAGCGACCGACCTTGCACAGTTAGGACACCAGCAGTCATTAAAGGAGCGATGGCGTGTTTACGAAATGCCGTGCGAAAACAAAAAAATCTTAGGTTTCAGATGGTACTAAGCAGAAGTACAATCGAAAAAGTGTTAAATGAGACACCAGTAGTATAACAGTAGTTAAGTAACTTTCAACTAAAAAAACTCAGATAGGTCGCGAATTGCATGTATCAGGCAACAGCCCAAGCGGAGGTGTGCCGTGCACCCTTGAGCTAGTTGTCAAAATAAAATCGGCAGAGTGCCTTAAGCGCTCGCCTTAGTAGCCCGGTGAAGCTGTTAAGACCCTGCTGGGTCAATAGCGAAGTCAGTTCGAAAAAAAAAACAAAAACATTATTATGATCGTATTACGACTACTGGTCTACTGTTAGTACATTTGTAATTAAAATAAACATGTGAGTTTTATCTGCGCAGTTTATAATAGCCATTGTATTGCCCGATATCGTTCGGTTCGTGTAATGCGCAAGGGCGGGTCACGGTCATCGAACTAGTCAATATTCCGTCCGTTAGACTCTGTTGTGCCTACGCGTACCTTGAGACTAGTAATGGTCGTCTTATTGTCTTTATATTTTCCTTTAATCACTCACTATACGACGTTACATTATGCACTAGGATGCGGTTTGTTTAATTAAAAAATCGCCTACACCAAACTGTGAAGTGTGTGGAGTAGCAGAGGATGTGCATCATATGTTAATAGAATGTATTCGGTTTCAAGCCAGGTAGACAGTTACTGATGTCGACTCTTAGCTTGGATTTACAAGACGTTGGAATGTTCCATGGGTTATTATCCAACCCTAATAGTATTGGAGCACTTAATTTATTTAAGATGTTGAGGCGCCATTAATGACGTCCTAGTAGTTTATATTAGTTTTAATAATCTGTTTTACTTAAGATATTAAGCCTGTAAATTTAGTTAAGGTTACTATGGAGCTGATATATTAAAAAAAAAGCTCCTAAATAAATTAAAAAAAAAAACAAAAAAAGGATGCGGTTTCGTTTTTATAAGGCTTATGTGAGTGTTATTTATTTTTTTGTTTGTTTTCGAAATACGACCGTCTGTTGGCCTTCACAAATTTAGATTGTTTGCTTAATTCCCTTACATAAACTAAGTTTGTAACTTTATGGTCTACATTTCTGAAGCAGGATTGTTTAATATTACTAGTTTTAGATTCTTTATCTTCTATGTATGTACGTATAATCACGTCAAAACTAGTAAACGTATCGCTATAAGGCTATGATTATTCGATTCGGAATGTTTCGTAGATGGTTCTAAACGAATTTATTGTTTGGATTCGACTGATCCTTTCTAATGGCTCACGAAGCAGACGTGAGTCAGTTAGTTTATATAAAAGAAATTTGTTCCTAGTAAATATATATCATGTATAAAAGGCAAGGAACATTCTTTTTAAGGATTTTTTTTTGTCAGTTCGGATCTCGTGGCGGGTTTAAAGCATCGAAAGCGATTGTTTTTGAAAGACACTTAAATCAATGATATAATATAAATACAAAATATATATTTTTAATTCATATTACTTACCGCGTAAATTTCATTCGTTCTCTTAATATATAATATTATGTAATTGATTTTAAAACCACATGTAATGCAAATGAGTAAAAATTATATTTATTGACTATATGACTATATGACGTAAATAAATGGCCTTAAAAATAGTTTTGTTGATACTATACGAAATATCAAACATTATGTGTACAGCTAATAAACTGCAAATAAAATTAGGGGATAGATGGCGTTAAAACAAATAAATCTTACCATGAGCTTATGTACGTTCGATTTTATTCCCAACTACGCCATCGGGTGGTTCACGTCAAACATAAACCTGTGATATCTGATTTTAAATAGGCGAAGATAAAACAGTTGAGAGGATTCTGTCCTCTGTTCATCAACCCACTAGCTTCTGCCCGCGACTTCGTCCGCTTGGAATAGTTACTTTGGGCCAACGCTAACTTTAACTCGCGACTTCGTTTACGTAGAAAGTGAACATATTTTTAAATAATACATACGTTAATCTCGGTTTTGAAACATTCTACATTGGTGCTCCGCTCCTACTAGTCTTAGCGTGATGATGTATAGCCTATATCCTTCCTCGATAAATGAGCTATCTAACACTGAAATAATTTTTCAAATCGGACCAATAGTTCCCGAGATCAGTGCGTTCAAGCAAACAAACCCTTCAGCTTTATTATATTAGTAAGTATAGATTTTCGTTTTTTTCTGTATTCTAAATTACAATAGGCAATAGCGCTGAACTCTTTTAAATAGGTATTGTATAATGGATTGAATATCGGTAGGTTTATGATAATTCAAGACTTTAGAGTACATTTTGGAGGCGGTTTTATCATTTGTAAAAATAAATGTCTGTGTACACTAGCGTGCCCGGCAGACATTGTCCCGCCCTGATTATGAAAAAATCCTTGACAAATTATATACTAAAACATTCCTCATCAATCACTCTATCCACCGGTGAAAGCCGCATGAAAATCCGTTCGGTAGTTTTTGAGTGTATCGCGAACAGACAGATAGACAGACGCGGTAGGGGACTTTGTTTTATACTATGTAATAATGATTCAGTACAGCTCCTATAGTAACTTCTTACTTATTTCAAATATCAGGCGCGGCCGAAAAGCCACGCCGCGGAAAGCCTTCAAAAATGCAGAATGCATTTAAACGACCCGCCCTTCATTAAGGGCGGCGGATAGCAACCACCATAAAAGGATCCGTCCTGGGATGGTCTCCCCGCACGCCCCTCACGGGGCGCGCGAGAAGAAAATACAGAGTACCGTATATGATTACAGCTAACAATCTGCAAATAAAATTAGGGGATACGTTAAAACAAATAAATCTTACAATAAGCTCATGTACAATCGATTTTATTCCCAACTACGCCATTGGATGGTTAACGTTAAAAATAACCTGTGATATCTGTTCAAAAATAGGCGAAGATAAAACAGTTAAGTAGATTCTCTCCTCTGTTCATCAACTCACTAGCTTCTGCCCGAGACTTCGTCCGCGTGGAATAGTTACTTTGGTCCAACTCTAACTTTAACTCGCGACTTCGTTTACGTAGAAGGTGAATTAATATTTTTAAATAATACGTACGTTAATCCCGATTTTGAAACATTCTACATTGGTGCTCCGCTCCTACTAGTCTTAGCGTGATGATGTATAGCCTATATCCTTCCTCGATAAATGAGCTATCTAACACTGAAATAATTTTTCAAATCGGACCAATAGTTCCCGAGATCAGTGCGTTCAAGCAAACAAACCCTTCAGCTTTATTATATTAGTAAGTATAGATTTTCGTTTTTTTCTGTATTCTAAATTACAATAGGCAATAGCGCTGAACTCTTTTAAATAGGTATTGTATAATGGATTGAATATCGGTAGGTTTATGATAATTCAAGACTTTAGAGTACATTTTGGAGGCGGTTTTATCATTTGTAAAAATAAATGTCTGTGTACACTAGCGTGCCCGGCAGACATTGTCCCGCCCTGATTATGAAAAAATCCTTGACAAATTATATACTAAAACATTCCTCATCAATCACTCTATCCACCGGTGAAAGCCGCATGAAAATCCGTTCGGTAGTTTTTGAGTGTATCGCGAACAGACAGATAGACAGACGCGGTAGGGGACTTTGTTTTATACTATGTAATAATGATTCAGTACAGCTCCTATAGTAACTTCTTACTTATTTCAAATAAATCAGATCGCGTCCTTGCGTCTACTTTATCTTATCTCTTTCTACACTTACGGAAATTTGCTAATGGCCTTTGGTTTTATCGCCACGTGTATATGTTTTAGATATATTTTTCTCAAAATTTAATAAGTACATCTTACATAAATAAAATTATAGAGATGTCCGGTTGAGCGTGCATCACGCAAAAATTACTGTATAGATTTTGATATTATTTTTTTAGATTTACTTCATTGACCGCTATAAGAAAAAAATCACGATATCTTTATTTAATGTAGCGTTATTCAATTTAAAAAAAATACTACGGTTTTATAGGCCCGACGCGTTTCGGTGATGTATGCTTTTTTGTCGGGGTAAAATGGGGTAAATTTTCTTGGTTTCTTTAAATATTTCTAATCTTTATATATAAATTTCTTCTGTGCGTGTGTATGTCACTGATCTCCTCCTAAACGGCTGAACCGATTTTGATGAAATTTTGTCTGCGTGTTCTAGTGGTTCCGAGAATGGTTTAGATTCACAATTGGACCCGATAGGTGGCGCTGCGGTTGAATTTTAGTTTTTTTATTTATCATCAAGGCAGGGCAACGTCCGCCCGGCCCGCTAGTTTAACATAAAGAAATGTTATAATTTAAGCTTGTTATTTAAAGTAATAGTATTTTACTAGTAACATCTGGCGATTTCGTCTGTGTTATAATATAAAACTTAATAACAATAAAATATAACAACGTAATGGGTTTTTTTTTTCGAACTGACTACGCTGTTGTCCTAGTAAGGCCTTAACAGCTTCACCGGACTACTAAGGCGAGCGCTTAAGGCATTCAGCCGATTTTATTTTGACAACTAGCCCATTGGTGCACGGCACACCTCGGCTTCTATGGGGAATTATAGTGAAATGAATAACATAAAAAACGTCATTAAAAAAAATTAAGTGTCTCAACTGTCATGATGATTACTCAAATGTTATTTGAGTTTATCGATCTCAGGATATGCCTTCATTAATAATTGATTGTTAATGTCTACGTCCGGTACCGCTATGGGCGAGACTACGACGCCACCCGGGGAACCACTATTGACCTGCGATACCGCGCTATTGACTTTATCGGGGGTGTTACTAATGACCTCGAACGCTATTGGTGGAAGTTATCGGCTGTTCATTATTCACCCCGGTGTGAGACTACATTGGTGGGCATATGAAGGGCAAGATGTCGCTGATCTGCACGCACTCCTATGTGGAAGTTATTGTAAGGCGAAGCTCTGCCCAATTAAACAGTGACAAGAACCTACGAAGTATTTATTGCCAATCCTGACTGCATCGACCCTATACGTGATTAGTGTAACATGATACAAGGTTGTTTTTAATTCTTAATCTAGCGAGCTAATTTTGTATTAAGCAGTTATGCTACATCCCGTACATGCGTGATAAAGGTTCGTCGACTACATTGTCATGATCCCCTTTCTCTTATTCCACCTAAGTAGGGTAAATATAATATGCATTCCTCTACAGCTCTCTCCTGTCAGATGTTATCTCAGTATTCACATCTAAAATGTTTTGTTTTGACTGATATAATCGGCAAATGAACAAGGTCACCTGATGTTAAGTGATCACCACCACCGTCCATAGACACTTACAACACCGGAAGAGTCGCAAGTGCGTTGTCACCCTGTGTAAGCCAAGTTCGTAAGCAACGTGTTGCAATACGTGCATTTTTTCCCCCAGATCATAGACAAAACATTATTCCGTTACACGCAGGTATGGAGTAGCATAACTGTAGACATTAAATAATGAAACACTACTTGATTTTATCTTTGGTGTAGATAACAAAAACGAGCACGATTTCAAATATATATTACTATGTACTGTTAATGCGTTCTGAAGGTCGAATGTTATTAATAAGAATGTACTAATTAATGTTAGCAAATTCGTGTATAATATTAACACATAAACTTGGCAGAACCACATTGAACACCTGAAAAATTAATTTAATTTCCTTTCCTATTACATACCTGGATATAGCAAACACGTTTGTATGCGAACACGCTACTTAATCTATAATGCCATTATTAAGTCACATTTAAATTACCTAATTGAAGTTTGGGGATGTACTGCTAGATCCATATTAAAAGAATTACAAATTGCACAAAATAAAGTTATAAAAGTAATTTTTCATTATAATACCTTCAACTTCAACAGAAAAAATATACAGAGAAACGAATATCATGACTTTAAGGCAAATGTATATATATAAAACTTGAATATTAGTAAAAGATATTCCTCTTCTTCTTACCCTTATCCCACATAAGTAGGGTCGGTACAACATGTTTGTCATGTTGTGGTATATGATTTGGTTTAATTTTTTACGATCGTCCGCCTGCCTGACATCAACACTCCTTGCGATTATTTTGTTGTACCACTGTATTTATGATTATTATTATATAGTTACGAAGTCTGATGGGCTCTATTAGCCTTACAATTGTTCGTTCCGGTTAAAAACGAAGTTCTTCAAGATTATGGTTTGCTTGTTATATTGCTATTTTTATGTAACAGAAAACTAGCCAACGTTAGTCTATTCCCGAGGACTGCATTTTCTGGTTTTCTTTTCAGGATTGGTGGTTTCAGAGTTTAATCACTAATAATAATATAATATTACATATAATAAACCATTATAAATATATAAAATATGGAAACTACAATAGAAAAAAAAATTGAAAAAAATATACATAAAAATTTGCATTCACATATAAACTTTACAATAAATACTTCTAAACCGTGTTTAAGAAATACAAGCAAATTAGTCCTAAATAGACCAAGGACAACACGATATGCCACACAAAACATAAAGTTCGAGGGAGCTAAACTATTGAACGAATTACCAAAAGAAATACGGGAAATTGAATCCTTAAATATATTTAGAACAAAACTAAAATTACTTCTAAAAAAAAGTGTGTGTGTACTTATGTACACGCGTTAGAAGTTATAGTTATTTGGCGTTCAAGATAAAAATCGTTTCAAGAATTTTATCTCTCGCCTTATTCTACGTTTGTAGAAAAAACGACACTAACAATAGAAAAAAGGTGTTTAATACATTGAAAGTTTTAATACAAAGAAACAAAATGTTTGTAACTTCAGGGTATCGGTTATTCGTGACGGTGTGCGCACGCATCGTAATAACTTGAGGGTGTCGGTTTTTCGTGACGGTGTGCGCGCGCATTGTAAAAATTTACTCTCATCATTTTTCGCTAATACGCCAAAAGAAGTATAACTTCAAAAATATTTTTTTTGATGTATAATTGTTACACTTTTTTTTAACCTATATTTTACTCTCTTCATAGCGATACATGTTTTGTCTTCACTTTCGTCAGTATTTCAGCATGAGATTTTTTTTATATATTTTTCTAACACTAGATAATTAGCTCAACGATTACTTATTAATGTATTTTAATTATCAATAAGTGAACTACGTTCTATGAGAAATAAATTCTTTAAACCGAACAGATAGAAAATAATGAAAAAAAAATGTTTTACGTTTTTCTAGACATTTATATGCAAATTTATAGGTACTTGTATCAAGTTAATATGAAATGACGTTACATAGTTATGTATTTTTTTATTTATTTATTCGCACAACAATGCAGCTGTTGTTTAGCATGATGGTAGTAAGGTTTTATGTGTTCACGTGTATTAAAATTCACATACAAAGCAGCCATCCGCTCCCTAATTACGTATTTCGCAATTGAAATCAAGTACTATTCATAATGAAATAATATATTTTACATACAGAAAAGGAAGACAGAAAGGGGGGGGAGGGGAAGAAGCAGAGGAGGTGGGCCTCAGGCACTCTCACTGACCGAACGAATCGCAAAACAGTGCAAGCACTGTTATTTCACGTCGGTTTTCTGTGGGTGCTAGTACCGCGAGAGAGAGCCGATCCATTAATGCTAAAACCGGTAATAGTTTTAGCGTGGCTCTACCACCTTTACCGTTTACTTGCCATCTCCTGCGCATGCATCTCGATGCTTATAAAAATGGTAGTTTCCTAAAATTATACATTAAATAAAGATATCGTGATAAACTTTTTTTTAAAGATAAGCACCAATTGTCTAAGATAAAAGAAAATTGATGGAAATCTATCGAGTAGTTATTGCACGATGCACGCATAACGACAGACCTCTATCGTTTTATTTTTCTATAGATACCGAAGTATTCTTACAAGTAATTTTGTAGAGATAATCTCAGATTTTAGTTTAGATTATGAATGGTGCATATCGGTTGTTTTTCCTTTGTCGCGTCCTTGAATCGTCTAACGTCAATTCACCTTGTCTTTGATACACCCACTAATAAATATTACTTTTATCGTTATTTACCTGTTTGTTTTATAATTTAATATTCTCAATTAGTAGGATAATTTCGACCTATATAAATAAAAAAATATACAGCGGTATTTTTTAAATAGGATATTGTTTCGTGTCACATCAAAATTAGCTAAATACAAGTCGTTCCTAATATTTTACGTTATTTTTCAAGGTCATCACATTTTGTACATGTAGAGTATGAAGATCATAAAAAAAACCAATAACCTTATGGACGGCAAAATTTGAACTTAATTCTCAGTGTATAAATCTGAAAATCTAAAAAAAAAACATGTTATATATAGGTACGATTCAAATTGGATTTAGCTCATTCTTAAATGACACATATATTACATTTTACGTTAAAAGATGTGTGGATTTTTATTAAACGAACTATTGGGGCACTGGATAATGCACCCTCGTTGTGACGGGAAGCCAGTGTTAAAGCAGTTACGATGAATACATACATAAATAAATATGCATTCAATGAAGAACCGTAAACAATGTTCATTCATGCGGCACTCTCCAACGCAGTCGGTTTATATTCCAAATTTAAACACAAAGCTACGGACACGGTGGCGTGACACGCCGTCAGCCAATAGTCGCGTGCCATTCGCCGCGGCCCGTGCGACGACCCCGTGTCTACTATAATACGGTCAATTTTAGTATACACCCTAAATAAACTTTTGTATTTCGAGGATTAAGTGTGAATAATTTATGTCGTATAGTGCTTCTGTGGAGTGTTTTATAAGAAGTCAAATCTTATACAACAGTAATTAAATACACATTTTTATTAACTTCTTTAATATATGTCAGTTCATTGATAGAACTCGTCGCATACTGAGAATTAGACAAAAACTTATATACGTTTATAGAGTGAAAATAAACAGGAAACCGGGAATGTTAGACATTGGCGCCATTAGCAGTTAAATTGAAAAAATATCCGAACGGTGTGCTTGCATCATTACATATTATAAAACAAAGTCCTATGCCACGTTTATCTGTCTGTTCGCGATAAACTCAAAACTACTGAATGGATTTTGCGGTTTTTTTTTAATATCAGGGCGGGACAACGTCCTCCGGGCCCGCTAGTTAACTATAAAAAAATAATATTGAATTTCAATCAATATTTATTCCAAACACGAAACAATAAAGGGACCACTGTCTTCCTTGTTCCTAAATGGGATATAAAATTAAGTCGACGAACCTATCAGTTATCAAAGTTTGAGTTGTTGTGTCCATTCCCTGTCTGTCGAATATCATATTGTCCACTACCGAAGTATAGAAATATGATAGTGTGGTTATCATAGACATAAAGGGTTATGATACTTTAGAATTGCGACTTGCGACCTGCTGTGCCTTTGCGAAGGGCACGGGTATATTAAAATAAGTCGGGTAAATTAATGTATTTAAAAGTTTCGGATTTGTGGCTATTCATGTGCATAGCACGTTAAAACTAAACTGGGATTCCCTCCAAGTGCAACTATTGACAAACAACCGTAGATGATTAAATAGCATCTTAATTTATATCATGTGGCATAAAAGGTTATCTATATTTTAGAAGTAATATGGCTATTCATGTGCATAACACGTTAAAACTAAACTGGGATTTCCTCCAAGTGCAGCTATTGGCAAACAACCGTAGATGATTAAATAGCATCTTAATCTATATCCCGTAGCGTAAAAGGTTATCTATATTTTAGAAGTAATATGGCTATTCATGTGCATAGTACGTTAAAACTAAACTGGGATTTCCTCCAAGTGCAGCTATTAGAAATACGGGAAATTGAATCCTTAAATATATTTAGAACAAAACTAAAATTACTTCTAAAAAAAAGTGTGTGTGTACTTATATACAAGCGTTAGAAGTTATAGTTATTTGGCGTTCAAGATAAAAATCGTTTCAAGAATTTTATCTCTCGCCTTATTCTACGTTTGTAGAAAAAACGACACTAACAATAGAAAAAAGGTGTTTAATACATTGAAAGTTTTAATACAAAGAAACAAAATGTTTGTAACTTCAGGGTATCGGTTATTCGTGACGGTGTGCGCACGCATCGTAATAACTTGAGGGTGTCGGTTTTTCGTGACGGTGTGCGCGCGCATTGTAAAAATTTACTCTCATCATTTTTCGCTAATACGCCAAAAGAAGTATAACTTCAAAAATATTTTTTTTGATGTATAATTGTTACACTTTTTTTTAACCTATATTTTACTCTCTTCATAGCGATACATGTTTTGTCTTCACTTTCGTCAGTATTTCAGCATGAGATTTTTTTTATATATTTTTCTAACACTAGATAATTAGCTCAACGATTACTTATTAATGTATTTTAATTATCAATAAGTGAACTACGTTCTATGAGGAATAAATTCTTTAAACCGAACAGATAGAAAATAATGAATAAAAATGTTTTACGTTCTTCTAGACATTTATATGCAAATTTATAGGTACTTGTATCAAGTTAATATGAAATGACGTTACATAGTTATGTATTTTTTTATTTATTTATTCGCACAACAATGCAGCTGTTGTTTAGCATGATGGTAGTAAGGTTTTATGTGTTCACGTGTATTAAAATTCACATACAAAGCAGCCATCCGCTCCCTAATTACGTATTTCGCAATTCAAATCAAGTACTATTCATAATGAAATAATATATTTTACATACAGAAAAGGAAGACAGAAAAGGGGGGGAGGGGAAGAAGCAGAGGAGGTGGGCCTCAGGCACTCTCACTGACCGAACGAATCGCAAAACAGTGCAAGCACTGTTATTTCACGTCGGTTTTCTGTGGGTGCTAGTACCGCGAGAGAGAGCCGATCCATTAATGCTAAAATCGGTAATAGTTTTAGCGTGGCTCTACCACCTTTACCGTTTACTTGCCATCTCCTGCGCATGCATCTCGATGCTTATAAAAATGGTAGTTTCCTAAAATTATACATTAAATAAAGATATCGTGATAAACTTTTTTTTAAAGATAAGCACCAATTGTCTAAGATAAAAGAAAATTGATGGAAATCTATCGAGTAGTTATTGCACGATGCACGCATAACGACAGACCTCTATCGTTTTATTTTTCTATAGATACCTAAGTATTCGTACAAGTAATTTTGTAGAGATAAATTTCGATTTTAGTTTACATTATGAATGGTGCATATCGGTTGTTTTTCCTCTGTCGCGTCCTTGAATCGTCTAACGTCAATTCACCTTGTCTTTGATACACCCACTAATAAATATTACTTTTATCGTTATTTACCTGTTTGTTTTATAATTTAATATTCTCAATTAGTAGGATAATTTCGACCTATATAAATAAAAAAATATACAGCGGTATTTTTTAAATAGGATATTGTTTCGTGTCACATCAAAATTAGCTAAATACAAGTCGTTCCTAATATTTTACGTTATTTTTCAAGGTCATCACATTTTGTACATGTAGAGTATGAAGATCATAAAAAAAGCCAATAACCTTAGGGACGGCAAAATTTGAACTTAATTCTCAGTGTATAAATCTGAAAATCTAAAAAAAAAACATGTTATATATAGGTACGATTCAAATTGGATTTAGCTCATTCTTAAATGACACATATATTACATTTTACGTTAAAAGATGTGTGGATTTTTATTAAACGAACTATTGGGGCACTGGATAATGCACCCTCGTTGTGACGGGAAGCCAGTGTTAAAGCAGTTACGATGAATACATACATAAATAAATATGCGTTCAATGAAGAATCGTAAACAATGTTCATTCATGCGGCACTCTCCAACGCAGTCGGTTTATATTCCAAATTTAAACACAAAGCTACGGACACGGTGGCGTGACACGCCGTCAGCCAATAGTCGCGTGCCATTCGCCGCGGCCCGTGCGACGACCCCGTGTCTACTATAATACGGTCAATTTTAGTATACACCCTAAATAAACTTTTGTATTTCGAGGATTAAGTGTGAATAATTTATGTCGTATAGTGCTTCTGTGGAGTGTTTTATAAGAAGTCAAATCTTATACAACAGTAATTAAATACACATTTTTATTAACTTCTTTAATATATGTCAGTTCATTGATAGAACTCGTCGCATACTGAGAATTAGACAAAAACTTATATACGTTTATAGAGTGAAAATAAACAGGAAACTGGGAATGTTAGACATTGGTGCCATTAGCAGTTAAATTGAAAAAATACCCGAAGGGTGTGCTGCATCATTAAATATTATAAAACAAATGTCCTTTGCCACGTCTGTCTGTCTGTTCGCGATAAACTCAAAACTACTGAATGGATTTTGCGGTTTTTTTTAATATCAGGGCGGGACAACGTCCTCCGGGCCCGCTAGTTAACTATAAAAAAATAATATTGAATTTCAATCAATATTTATTCCAAACACGAAACAATAAAGGGACCACTGTCTTCCTTGTTCCTAAATGGGATATAAAATTAAGTCGACGAACCTATCAGTTATCAAAGTTTGAGTTGTTGTGTCCATTCCCTCTCTGTCGAACATCATATTGTCCACTACCGAAGTATAGAAATATGATAGTGTGGTTATCATAGACATAAAGGGTTATGATACTTTAGAATTGCGACTTGCGACCTGCTGTGCCTTTGCGAAGGGCACGGGTATATTAAAATAAGTCGGGTAAATTAATGTATTCAAAATTTTCGGATTTGTGGCTATTCATGCGCATAACACGTTACATTTAAAGTGGGATTTCTTCTAAAATACAACTATACTAAATGTGTGGAAATCTATACTAATATCATAAAAAGGTAAAGTTTGTGGGTTTGTGAATTTGTGAGTTTGTGTAGTTGTAGGGGGTAATCTCAGGAACTACTGGTCTGATTTGAAAAAAAAAACTTTCACTTATATATAACTCATTTATAGAGAAAGGTTATTATATATCATAACACTAAGACCAATAGGAGCGGAGCACAAATGAATAATGTTTCAAAATTGGGGTTTTATTCCTCTTGAGAGCTTCCGCTGCGTGTTAGCGTTAGCTCAAAGTAACTATTCCACATTATTTCATTGCGTCAACAAAACAATTTACATGTTTATAAACCTGTTTTTAGTCATCGTTTCTTTTTCGGTATGGCCTCTGCCTATGTACGCAAATTCACTTAGGCCATCGTTAGTTTGCTGTTTTTCCGAGTGTATTTATTATGTTTACGAAAACAAAATTATTTGATTGGAAACGCTTTGTTTTGTCTTACTTTATATCTTTAATTTTACACTTTACATTGCTTCGAAGCGTCAGAAGAAGCCAAATTAATCTATAATATGGTGGACGTCAGTATAAGGGCAAAAATGTGATTGTAGGGTTCTGTTTTTTTTTTAATTCCTTTCCCTTGTAAGATGTTTGTTAGATTATTGTCTGTTGTATGTATGACGGTGGCATATTATTTTTGAACAAACTTTCGACATAAAAATAAATAGGCAAAAAATTCGTTTCAAATTAAAGAAAATCAGTTTGACATAAACTTAACTAAATAAACTGAAGTTTTCCGCGTTTTTTTTCGCATCAGAAGTGTAATCTATAATTTGAAGGGATTAATTTAGGACCCGTTGTCAGCGAGAGCTGATGGTCATTTACACGCAATTTTATATCGTTGTACTCTTTCCCTAATGTTTTGAATAATCGTTTCTTAATTAATGAAGTTTTAGATATGACTTATTCTTTCTCCTGAATAAGGCCGGCAAGTACATTGATCCAGGATATTTACAACCCTTTGGTAGTATCGTCATACTTTGAATTCCTCAGTACTCGATACATCGCTTGATAATAAGTAAAGTTGTTAAGATTGCATGTTCGTATGGCCTTTATATAATAAAACTATGTCGGCCAAAGAGTCTAGACAGGTAGGTGGCCTCACATCAAACTGAAATGAGTTATTATTTAAGTTTTTTAACGTGAATATTGTGTGGGCTCAAACCATATGGAGAAGAATGTAGTAACTCGTTCTTGTTATTAATTAGATATCTCTGAAATGTTTTTGGCAATCTTGGTGTAATACTTCATAATTCTGTGAGAGTATCGAAAATTAGACATCCTGGTTAATGCATACTTCGCGCTAGATAGCGAGCAATGGCATGTTTAACATTGTTATACTTAGAACGGTTTGGAATGCGTCTTCTAAGTTCTTTACTTATTTTTTCATACTACTGTATGAAAACAGCTATTTAGAGAACTGTAAGACAACGGTGTTTTGTAATAGCAGAGATAGTAGCGTATTTATAAACGAAACTACTTATATCTCTGCCCCTTTTCTTGCTGACTGTAGTAGAAGCGGATGTATCGGATAAGCGAACAGAATATAATCGTAAAGTTCCTTCTTATGTTAGTGCCCGGTGAGGACAGGGTAATTAGTCGCTTGTCGTGCCTATCTATATTCTAAGTCAAAGTTTCGTCAGTTATAAAATCAAAATCAAGAATACTACTATTCGATTTAGGCCCTAAAAAGACACTTATGAACGTCAAAACTACCACCGCGCCGGTTCGAACAAACAGCCAAGTCATCGACAAAAACCCGCAAGAAACTCGATCGGGTTTATCTTCTTACCATAGATATATTTAAAATACATTACACGTCACAATCGTGTTTAATGGACGCACAGAGAAGAGTCAAATCCAGGCATCGTTCATATATTGATCCACTCTATAATAGCCTTTTGATACCAATACCCGCTTCACATGTCACTTAAACTGAGAGTCAACCAAATCGATAAGTAAATAAATTTCTGTCATTGCAGTGAAAATTAATCACCGGTCAACAATGATATCATCATATATATTAATACGTGAAGCTCAAAATTTGTATCCCTTTTTGAGAGAAATGCGCGAACGGATGAACGTGAAACTTGGCATAGTTAAAGTTTATATGGGGCAGAAGTGCAGAAAGCTATTTATTTTATATAAAATGCATTAGAAGTACATTAAATTAATTAAAATATGCATTAATCACACTACTTCTTCAATTTTACACAACATATACACACATGAAAATAAAAAAGACATTTTGACATCTGTCAATAAAGGACTTCAAAAAAGGATGAGAAGGAGGTTGCTATGCTCGACTGTATGTATTATTTTACTCTTACGTTCCAATTAACCTTTTTCATTCTACATTCCAACTTTAAAAAATCAATGAACTATGGTCGAATGTCGACCACTGGGCACCCAATAGTTATAAGTAGAAAGGTGTAGATACGTTACCCACATGATATTTTGACAAAACAAATGACACGATAACGCACACATACGTAAAGTAATATTGTAACGCCACACTGTCTTAGATAAAATATGAAAGTAAGATGGCATATTCTCAACATCGATGGTGAAAAAGAAATAGTTATATGTAGCTTAGACACGGATGAATTGACGGGGCAACCGTCAAAAATAAGCTGGTTAGCCAAGTTTTAACAAGGTGCTGTCGAAGCGCTTATGATGTATCTACACCTTTTCAGGTATAATATCATAGCCGTTGAAATACAAAATGACAATTTTCTATTACTAATGTAGTTTCTTTGGTTATTGAACAGGAATCATGGAAAGATCCGAAGACTGAAGACACCGCGGCTGTGATCAACGTGCTAGATATCGCAAAGCTTATATACGCGAATAGCGGTGTCGTTTCACGTTGGTTTTGCGATATCATGCAGAATTTCCACCTGCGCAGGTTCGACTTCAAAGATGTCGCACCTAGTGTGAGTACACAATGTTTTGTTTCGATTTTCTACCAAATAAACAACAAAATATCTACATAGACGGAACAAAAATTAAATGATCTTTCTATTATTACTAATTTACATTCATAACATTTACATTTGCGTAATTAATGTTTTTTTTTTTGTATCAAAAGCAGGCAAACGAACAGATGTGTCACCTGATGTTAAGTGGTCACTACCGTCCATAGACACTAGCAACATCAGTGGAGTCGCAAGTGCGTTGCCAGCCTGTGTATGGGGGAGGGGAAATGGGGAAGGGAAAGGGAGAAGGGAGGTGGGCCTCCGGCGCTCTCAGTGATCGAACGAAACGCAACAATGCAAGCACTGTTACTTCACGTTCGTGTTCTGTGAGAGGGTGGTACTACCCCGGGTGAGCCGAATCATTCATGCTGAAACTATTAATATCTACAGCGTGGCTCCAACCCCACCACCAATTGAACCAATCACTCTTATGGACTGCAACATTTGAACTTTTGTAGGTGGTAGAGCCACGCTGTAGCTATTACTAGTATCAGAATGAATGGGTCGGCTCGTCCGGGGTAGTACCACCCTCTGACAGAACACCGACGTGAGTAACAGTGCTTGCATTGTTGCGTTTCGTTCGGTAAGTGAGAGCGCCGGAGACCCACCTCCCTTCCCCCTTTCCCTTCCTCTATTCCCTATCCTATCCCCCTACCCCCTCTGCCATACACAGGCTAGCAGAGCACTTGCGACTCCCCTGGTGTTGCTAGTGTCTATGGACGGTGGTGATCACTTACCATCAGGTGACCCACGTATTCGTTTGCCTCCATTGATATTTAAAAAAAAATTCGTTCTCGGTGTATAAAAACAGGATATCTTAAAAATCATGTTATATGAACAATTAAAATTGGATTTAGCTCATTTTGAATTGTAAATTCACAAATATTGTAATAATGTTAATCAGGTGGCAAAAGATGAGACATTCTTGAAAGCAATTGAAGATGTCACTCAAGAGGAATTAAGGAAGGCCAGGGAGAATGAAGACGGGAGCGGCGAAGGAAAAGCCGGCGCTGAATACGAAACGGTTCGCCGCCGAGTTGAAGCTAAAGCTAAGAAAGT
>MU160327.1:42024-60647 GCA_015888305.1 Antheraea pernyi | reverse complement strand
GACCGCACGAAACGCAACAATGCAAGCACTGTTACTTCCCGTCGGTGTTCTGTCAGAGGGTGATACTACTCCGGGTGAGCCGACCCATTCATGCTGAAACTATTAATAGCTACAGCGTGGCTCCAACCCCTTTCGTTGGTCATGTTTATAGTTTTTTATTTGATTCAATAGAAGCAAAATAGCCAGTAGCTACAGCAGTTTTTAAGGTGGTAGAACGTTCCCATCGAGAAAGTTTTGCAACAGAAGCTATTTATTTAAATTTTTTGTGCCAATAATAAAATTTGAAATACACGAGACGATTGTAGACAAATTTTCTACAGATTCAGTGTGAACCTTCAAACATGCGATTGGCACTATCTGATAGTTTTAATAAATTAATGTATTTATTTTCATCAAGGTCAGGGTCTCGATATCGTTAAGATGAATATAATGATAATTTTTTTTATAATAACAAATGAGTCGTTACAGTTCAAAAAGAGCTAAATACAATCTCAGTCGTTCCTAATATTTTTACCTTATAATTCAAGATCTTAAAATATGAACCAATCACCCTTATGGACTGCAACATTTGAACTTTTGTAGGTGGCAGAGCCACGCTGTAGCTATTACTAGTATCAGAATGAATGGGTCGGCTCGTCCGGGGTAGTACCACCCTCTGACAGAACACCGACGTGAGTAACAGTGCTTGTATTGTTGCGCTTCGTTCGGTAAGTGAGAGCGCCGGAGACCCACCTCCCTTCCCCCTTTCCCTTCCTCTATTCCCTATCCTATCCCCCCTACCCCCTCTGCCATACACGCTAGCAGAGCACTTGCGACTCCCCTGGTGTTGCTAGTGTCTATGGACGGTGGTGATCACTTACCATCAGGTGACCCACGTATTCGTTTGCCTCCATTGATATTTAAAAAAAAATTCGTTCTCGGTGTATAAAAACAGGATATCTTAAAAATCATGTTATATGAACAATTAAAATTGGATTTAGCTCATTTTGAATTGTAAATTCACAAATATTGTAATAATGTTAATCAGGTGGCAAAAGATGAGACATTCTTGAAAGCAATTGAAGATGTCACTCAAGAGGAATTAAGGAAGGCCAGGGAGAATGAAGACGGGAGCGGCGAAGGAAAAGCCGGCGCTGAATACGAAACGGTTCGCCGCCGAGTTGAAGCTAAAGCTAAGAAAGTGTTACAGGATATCAACTCGGCTATGTCTACCAATGTTCTCAGGTTAGTATACACCCTTGAGAACCTTTTTTTTAATTCTGGTATTGATACGGTATTGATCTATTTTGATCGCCCCATACTACTAAAGGTCTCCGCCTAGTCCTATAGTATTTAAGAACTGCAGGACTTTTATGGTTGAGAGCATCAGTACCTCATCCGGAGGCAATACGTGCTTTCCCAGAATCCGGTTTCGTGTAGGCTTCAGTGGATCACACTCACACGAGGTGTATGGGGGTCTCATCCGCACTATCACAAAATCTACGCTCTCTTGTGCTCTAGACACCGATGTTGTATAAGTGCTTTTTAAAACAACAGTGTCCAGTGAGTGCTCTCACTAAAATCCGTAATTGATTCATACCGAGTGACAGGGCCTTGCCAGCATATCGCTGGTTAAATGCCCTGATGAGTTCTTTGGAATGGTTTTGTCCTGGCAAGTTATGCCAGAATCTTTTGGCTTCTTGATTGTAATGGTTTCTAAGGGTCAAAAGAGCTTGGCTTTTGGGTATTCCACAAAATGGTTCAGGACCAATGTGTATTCCTGTATCACCTGCCCTTGCAAGCTCATCAGCAACCATTTGAGAACCTTACAAATGCTTTGATAACGTCGGAATTACCTCTTAAACCTTATTATACTGCTATGCCTTCAAACATTATAGATTTAAGAGAGAAAAATTATTAGTGTTCAGGTAGTTAGTTTAAATTGAACGATATTTTAAATTGCTATTGGAGTGTCCTTTACATGAATGTCTCACTAAAGTCTAAAATAAATGAATAAATCTCATGTTCATTTGAATCAGTGTGTTTATTTTCTCCTGTAACAAGTCTGTGACACAGATTAGTTTATAAGTCTATCAGAAGTCAACGGTAGCTTAATGCTCCTGAAGACTGAAGATTGATGCTTAATTATATTCTTTTTTTTTATTTCAATCATTGACTGGCTTTTAAACCACCCAGCTCGTAGAATAATATGGATGATTTTATTCGGTTGTAATCCCCATGTAGATTTTGACTCGCGACGTTACCCATCACTTGCCCAATTCTGCAAAGCACTTAAGAACTAAACTAGTTTTCTTTACCTGACTAAACCACCCAGAAGATTCATTATAGAGAAAATGCTTAGAAATTCTAACTTCTAAATATATGTTACATGTATAAATAATAATATATGTATATTAAATCGATTATAACCGGGTGTTTAACTGGTTTTAACCCCGGTGGTTCCTCATTACACACGTTACCGTTAACCTGAACCAGTTATTATTAAATTTTATTATTTTACAAATTGTAGATTGATTACGTCTGACCCGACTAAACCACCCAGTGTCTAGAATAAAATTGATAACTGGTTTTTTTAATTCACCCTGTGGTTTTTAAAGTAAAACTTTTTTCCATTGCATGGAATTTTTTCGTCCATCTATCGCATGTCGCATTCCAGCCGACCGCGGAGTAGGGGTAAAGCGAAAGGCGCTCGGCAGAGCAGCCAAGACCAATATGTGTATCATCTGAACGATTGAATTTTTTTTTATATCAAAAGCAGGCAAACGAACAGCTGGAGGTGGGTCACCCGATGTTAAGTAATCACCACCTTCCATGGACGCTAGCAACACCAGGGGAGTCGCAAGTGCGTTGCCAGCTTGTGTATGGGGGAGGAGGTAGGGGAAGGGAAAGGGAGAAGGGAGGTGGGTCTCCGGCGCTCTCACTGACGGAACGAAACGCAACAATGCAAGCACTTTTGCTTCACGTCGGTTTTCTGTGAGACGGTAGTAGTACCCCGGGTGAACCGAACCATTCATACTGAAACTACTAATAGCTACAGCGTGGCTCTACCACCTTCTAAAGTAATGTAGTCCGTACTCTAATACGCAGATTGGAATCAAAATGTATAGTCGGATATCTTTTGTACTATATATTTCCCATTATCTCTGCCATTTTCCATTTATAAAAGTTAAGATTTTATTTTCTTCTTAAAATATGCGATTTTAATACCCGAATAATTTTCAGTTAAATGCTTACGATCCGAAAAAAAGTTTCACTTACATCGTGGTTTCATAAAATTACGCTGTGTATTTTTTTTTTGCAAACCTGGTAGTTTCACATGTCTGGTTACACGTTAACCTACAATATTGGTTTGTGATTCGTTGTGAAGGATCGTGGCGTGGGTGACGCACAAAGCTGTCCGTCGGATAGCGGACGGTGGTTGTGGCACGCGCTGGTCGGGGCTGGAGAGGTTGCGTCGCGCGAACGCTGCCGGGTTACCGCTAGTGTTCGTGCCGCTGCATCGCTCGCATTTCGACTACATACTCGTCACGTTCGCGTTATACCTCACCGGAATCCGGCCGCCATTGGTCGCCGCTGGGGACAACATGCGGATACCGTTTTTCGGGTACCTCAATATTTTATTATTTACCACACTGTTTTTGATCGAAGTAAATCTCGTGATGAAGTCATTTTTTTTTTACATATCATCGGAGGCAAACGAACAGGCGGGTCACTTGATTTTAAGTGATCACCGCCGTCCATAGACACAAGCAACATCAGAGGAGTCGCAAGTGCGTTGCCAGCATGTGTTTAAGAGGGATGGGGGGGTGGAGTGGGGAGAGGAGGAAGAGAGGGAAGGGGAGGTGGGCCTCCGGCGCTCTCACTGACCGAACGAAACGCAACAATGCAAGCACTGTTACTTCACGTCGGTTTTTCTGTGATGACATGATGATAAATCATTAACCTCGAGTTGAATAATGATTAATTTTTATCTACATATATTAATACGAACGGGGCCGGCAGAAGTTGTCCCGCTCTGATTATAAAAAAAAATCCTTGACAAATTATATACTAAAGCATTCCTTATGAATCACTTTATCTACTGGTGAAACTCGCAAGAAATTCAATCTGTAGTTTTTGAGTTTATCGCAAACAGACAGACAGACGCGCCATAGGACTTTATTATGAGGCAGTTTGAGGCACTTATGTACGTTAAAACTACCACCGGTTCGGAAAACAGCCCAGTCATCGAGAAAAACCGGTAAGAAACTCGATCTGGTTCATCTTTTCATTATAAATAACATACTTTTCAATTATTACAACATAATAGAAAATTACATTCGTTTTTGTTGGATGCACAGAGAGAGGCGTCACTTCCAGACGTCACCATCGTTCACATATTAATCCACCCTGTAATCGCCTTTATGTATTAAGACCCGCTTGACATAACACTTGAACTTACTATCTGGCAAATCGGTAATGTGTTTTGGGACTTTGTTATAAAATCTAACACTATTGCCTAAAGAAAACTGTTACTGGTCTTACTGAGCCTGAAACATGGTCCAGTTTGTTATTGTTTCTAGTATTTACATTATGCCCGTCTTTTACTAAATTATCAGGTTACCGGATTACCTAAGTTACACCAGTAGATAAAGTGATTCACGAGGAAGGTGTAGGCTATATAATTTGTCAAGGTTCTTTTATTATCACGGCGAGACAACGTCAGCCGGGCCCGCTAGTAGTATACATACAACTAGCTGACCCAGCCACGCGTTGCTCTGGCTCAATAAGTGTATCATTGCATATTGATAATAATTCATAATTGTTGTTGATAATATAATACGACCGATAAACATCACTTAACGAACTGACACGCAGCGGAAGCTCTCAAACGGGAAAACAAACCTCGATTTTGTAACATTCTTCATTGGTGCTCCGCTCCTATGGTTTTAGCGTGATGATATATATAGGCTTATAGCCTTCCTCGGTAAATAAGCTCTCTAACGCTGAAAGAATTATTCGAATCGGACCAGTAGTTCGTGAGATTACCCCCTACAACTTCACAAACTCTCGACTCGACTCTTACCCCTTTATAATATTAGTATAGAAGAAGTATAAATAAGTAATATTTGGTTCCAGTTGGTTCTTACGCGGCTGTGGAGCTTTCTACATCAGGCGGAGAGTCGATGGCTCGGAATATAACGGAGACCCCATATATAAAGCCGCACTCAGGTAATTTATGCCTAAATGACGATAATTAAAAAAAAAACTGGATTTTTTTATAGGGCTGCTTCTTTATTTATTTTTTAATGTTAAAAATCATGATAATATGTGTAGATGACTGATAAAGTTGTTAGTTAGATTATAATTTATAATCAAATGTATATACACAAGGATATATTGAAAACGGATACGCTATAATTTATTCGTGACATTAGTCGTCTTTGTCGGTTTTGATAGTACGGATTCTATAAGGAATTGTAAAAATACTATCAGTTTGTTTTTTTTTCTTCAAATTGATTTTGATTTTTAAACTAACCGTACACGCGAATCATAATGAAATTCACGTGCGTTCCTACATATGGACCCCAATAACGTTTTGGTTAACTAATCAAAAAATAGGAGAAAAAAAGGACAATAACGGAAAAAAAGCCTTCCACAACAGGCGAGCGTATCCTTTGTGTGATGAACTAGTGAATTCAGTATAACTCACTGAAAAGGATCGGATCATGCGTTGAGACACTGCCGAAGAAGGCCGCGGCGGGTGTGCGGGAGCGATGTTGACCGCCCGACCACGGGATACGATTTGTGATTACGAGGTTGTGGGTCCGAGTATGCTCTGTTTGACGAATCGGAAGGAAATAAACGCTCCTTTTATGCTACACTTTTTATACAATCACCAATCGACTCGTGTGTGAGGTATTGTTTTAGGTTTATTCTATATAAAATACTTTTCGACAGTAGGCAGTCATACGAAACATTGTATTGTTTCAGAGCTTACATCCTGAATAGTTTATCAATGAATAATAATCTAGAGTTCTTCATAGAAGGCGGCAGGACGAGGACTGGGAAACCACAACCGCCCAAAGGTAATCTAAGGACTGTGAAACTTTCTTAGTGTAAAATATAAAAACAATTAATATAAATTGAGCACGTATGAGCCGGGTTAGAATTTAATTAACAATAAAAATATAATTATAACAACAATATGCTGAGTGTAACACTGTCACACATCTGCCACTGTCTATTAGTTTATTGTGTTTTAAAATCAGTCGGTGTATATCTGGCTGTGGTGAGGCATGCAGGCTGGCATGACGGCGATGACTGCCAATGGAATGTGGTGGATTCGTCCTACAATGAAATTATGGTTTTGAAAAGATAATGATTTTCAGTGGTTATTCCGTCATTCCGTACACGCGAATCATAATGAAATTCACGTGCGTTCCTACATATGGACCCCAATAACGTTTTGGTTAACTAATCAAAAAATAGGGGAAAAAAAAGGACAATAACGGAAAAAAAGCCTTCCACAACAGGCGAGCGTATCCTTTGTGTGATGAACTAGTGAATTCAGTATAACTCACTGAAAAGGATCGGATCATGCGTTGAGACACTGCCGAAGAAGGCCGCGGCGGGTGTGCGGGAGCGATGTTGACCGCCCGACCACGGGATACGATTTGTGATTACGAGGTTGTGGGTCCGAGTATGCTCTGTTTGACGAATCGGAAGGAAATAAACGCTCCTTTTATGCTACACTTTTTATACAATCACCAATCGATTCGTGTGTGAGCGTAGGGATTAATTTTTCGACAGTAGGCAGTCATACGAAACATTGTATTGTTTCAGAGCTTACATCCTGAATAGTTTATCAATGAATAATAATCTAGAGTTCTTCATAGAAGGCGGCAGGACGAGGACTGGGAAACCACAACCGCCCAAAGGTAATCTAAGGACTGTGAAACTTTCTTAGTGTAAAATATAAAAACAATTAATATAAATTGAGCACGTATGAGCCGGGTTAGAATTTAATTAACAATAAAAATATAATTATAACAACAATATGCTGAGTGTAACACTGTCACACATCTGCCACTGTCTATTAGTTTATTGTGTTTTAAAATCAGTCGGTGTATATCTGGCTGTGGTGAGGCATGCAGGCTGGCATGACGGCGATGACTGCCAATGGAATGTGGTGGATTCGTCCTACAATGAAATTATGGTTTTGAAAAGATAATGATTTTCAGTGGTTATTCCGTCATTAGGACACCGACGGAAAACATCGTCGCGAAAACATATGAACTCCCCCATTCCTTCACACCCACTCCCACTCCCCCATTCCTCCTCCCCCACTCCCACGCCCCCTCCCTCAAACACAGGCCGACAACGCACTTGTGACTCCCCTGGTGTTGCTCGTGTCTATGGACGGCGGTGATCACTTACCATTATGTGATCCGCCTGTTCGTTTGCCCGCTATTATATATATTTAAAAAAAAGAAATTATATCTTGATGGCGGCAGGATTCTCGAATCCAGGATTTAGGAAGCCTGTCTCCCTAACTACCACATTCAACTCTGCCACCTAGTTTGACAGCCAGTCGCCTCTGGATTTGCCGTGTTCACCATTTTAGACCATATCGCCATTTATCATCAGATGGGGTTGTGGTACAAACGTTAAAACCTATGAAGTATAAACAATACACGATTTTTTTTTTTATATCATGGGAGGCAAATGAACAGGTGGGTCGCCTGATGTGGATTAATATTGTTTTAGATTTATTCTATATATAAAATACTTTTCGACAGTAGACAGTCATAAGAAACATTGTATTGTTTCAGAGCTTACATCCTGAATAGTTTATCAATGAATAATAATCTAGAGTTCTTCATAGAAGGCGGCAGGACGAGGACTGGGAAACCACAACCGCCCAAAGGTAATCTAAGGACTGTGAAACTTTCTTAGTGTAAAATATAAAAACAATTAATATAAATTGAGCACGTATGAGCCGGGTTAGAATTTAATTAACAATAAAAATATCATTATTATAACCATATGCTGAGTGTAACACTGTCACACATCTGCCACTGTCTTTTAGTTTACTGTGTTTTAAAATCAGTCCGCTGTGGTGAGGCATGCAGGCTGGCATGACGGCGATGACTGCCAATGGAATGTAGATCGTTGGATTCGTCCTACAATGAAATGATGATTTTGAAGCGATAATGACTTTCAGTGGTTATTCCGTCATTAGGACACCGAGGGAAAACATCGTCCCGAAAACATATGAACGCCCCTCTGCCCTCCCCCATTCCTCCACACCCACCCCCTCTCCCCCTCCCTTAAACACTTCCGATATGCTTACTTGCTAATAGGAGAAATTACCGGTAAGTTGTAGTATTTAATTATTTAGGACTAGCTTCACCGGAAGTCCGGTGAAGCTGTGAAGACCCTGCCGGGTCAATAGCGTAGTCAGTTCGAGAAAAAAAAAAATATTTAGTTTTGCCCGCGTTTACAATAATTATTAATACAAGTAATAAAAATAGTTTTTTTATTAATCTATCCTTTTCGTATACAGTAATTGAATCACTGTGTGATATAAATATATAAAAGTACCATGTTATAAAAACAAATTATAGGTTAGAAGTATGATCGAATGAATCGTAATTTGATTGAAATAATAGCGAACGTTGTAAATTTGTAAGAAATTTCCATATTATATCTCGACTTGTGATAGCAATTAGTTATATAATTCGTGATAAAATATATCACGTGCTACATTAGTATAAATTAAAAGCACTAATTAAGTATCGCATGGTCCAAGGCATATTATTATTAGTGGTACTACATTGTGAGATGACAAAGCTACAGACAAAAAAATCTTTTTCAAGAAAGTTTTAACAAACTTGAGTTTTTGGTAGTTTTTTTTTAAATAGTGAAATAACTTTGTGACTGTGATAAATTATCTCACTCACAGTCTGTCTCGTAGTTGAAGTGCGTCACTGCCGCTCTGCGCTATTCATTACCGCCACAAATAACGTATGATCCTTAATTATCACCTGTGATTAACAGTGACTAAAAATAATGTCACTATTTTTAAGCTATATTATTTTTAGTTGCTACAAAAACATATCATCGTTAATTATCACCCGTGATATAACTGGGAAAAAATAATTTCATAATTTTTCTAGCTATATTTAGGAAACTGTTCCTGGGAAGGTTTACCTGTGTATGTATAATTAAGTTTTTTTTGACCAGCGGGGATATTATCAGTGATAATGGACGCGTACCTGGACGGTACGATAGACGACGCACTTCTCGTGCCAGTCACTTTAAATTACGACCGGCTCGTCGACGGGAACTACGTGCGCGAACAACTCGGTATGCCGAAACAGATGGAAACCTTCTGGTCTGCTCTCAGAGGGATCTGGAGTACATTGAACACCAACCACGGCAGCATAAGAGTTGATTACAATCAACCGATCTCTTTGAAGGTAATATTTTAATGGTGTATGAAATTATTAACAAAAACAAGTAAGAAAAAAAAGTAGTGCGTGGTTTCCCTCCACGCGGAAGAAGTGAAACTTCGTAATGTGGAAATGAAAATAGGAAGGTGTAGAAATTGATTTTTAGTGAAACCATATTGTTTCTTTAAGACAAACTTTATTAACATTGCTTACAATTCACATTTGATCGCATCTTTTAATTATTATTTTTGAGTGGAGAAATATCCAAATCTATAACATTCACAATGGGATTATGATAACTAAAGTGAGATACGAAATGTTTGATTATTTTTCTCGCCCCGTCTCCTTCTATTCCTCCTCGTCAGGAGCGTTGAACGTTTAACGCAACAGTGATTTCATACCCCCTCCATGATAGCATTAAACGTTTAACGCAACCTTGTTGGAAGACGCATTAAAAGTTTCAATTCAATAACTTTTGATAAAATTTCACGTATTTCATATTGTGGTTATACGATCTTCAGGGGAAAATGCTCGTCTGCTGTAATTTCGATTAAATGAAAAATATAGGATAAATAAAAATGTACAAGCATTCGAGACTATTATAATAGATATAATTAACTAACTGGTTTTATATATTTTAAAAAAACACAATTCTCAACACAACTCACATCAACGATTAAACGACTCAAGTAACACAATAAATTATAAAAAATACAATACAAATACAAATAACAATGTAAATTGAAAAGAACTCAGTTCATAGCGACGACCGAACGAGAATGTTGTTATTGCTTTTTTTTCTCGAACTGACTACGCTATTGACCTGGCAAGATCTTAACAGCTTCACAAGACTGATGTCCTGATTGCCTCTACGGACTCAGCTTTTATAGCATTCAGCCAACGTAGGAATAGTCGATATCTTCGACCAATGGCGTGTCAGGTCAATAGTCCGTACAGATCTAATACAGTCTGCTAAAACTATAGTGTTAGCAATTTTAACATTTATTTATTAATAAAAACAGAACTGGCCAATTTAGATATAAACTGCTAAGAATCAATTCTAACAATTAATCACTCGTTAAATAATCGACACGAGTTCGGATAGAGCTATCGCACGATATGACGGCTACCGAAAGAGCGAGTCAACACGGCAAGCGCCGCCCCTTATATGGGCCGACGCAGTATAACTACCCGACATACAAATACAAGAAAAAGTCGAGCGCAGTTTTTCTTTAACATAACTAGTTGGTTGGTAACCGCGAGTTCATTTGCATAATTATTCGTAATAATATATTTTCCCTGCAAAGGAAACATAAAAATAAATTGGAAACAAAAATATAGCTTAGTCTTATATGCTTATAATTATCAACATTTTTGCAGACATAGATAAAACCTGAGTAGGAATGAGATTCTATTTGTTTGTTCCATTAAACTTAATAAACATGTCTTTTCTTTCAGGAGTTAGTGACATCTTTCCGGAAGTACAATCATTACAAGAGTCCGATAGAGAAGCCGCTCTCTCCCCCCGACAATAACAACCTGGCGGTGAATCTCGACAGGCAGATACTCTACAACCACAGCCACTCTAGTCTCTATGGTGATGACGTCAGCGCGGAGCACAAGATCATGGTCGAGGCTATCGGAAGACATTTGGTTTACGGTGAGTAACATTTTCGGAATTTGAGAAAAGTATTTAGGTTTTAAGGGTACAAAACTCGAAAGTAATATTTGAAAATACCGAAAAGACTTATTTTACTGCGTCACAGTTACCTTTGATATTTTGCAAAAATGAGCGCTTACAGACCACATGACATTAGTAAAACTTCTGTAAATGCCTAGACACAAACATTCGTCTTTTATCATCTTGTCCTTTCTATAACGTTCATCTATCTCTTGACTTTTTTGAAGTAAAATTTCTTTAGTGGCGACTAGGAGGTAACTGGACGACAATGCAACGGAAGTCCGTTATGGCAATATGGCGAGACGTTTCTGTACCATCCGGTTTTTAAATATTTTAGATTTTGTCAATAGATAGTTTATAAGCAAACCTATCAAAAACTTATGACAAAAAAAAATTGAATAATAATAAAAGTCATATAGTAAAAATAATTGTGTATATATGGGCGCACGACCGTGCTGCCATTAATATATATAATATATAATTAGTATTGTTTTACAATGTATAGTGGTCGACGATAATAAATGTATGTATTACTAGTGTTACATCATCGATAAATAACTTTTAAATTCTCATATTATGTATTATTTTTAACTTAATAGCCATATTTTATAACGCCAAGAAGTTTTACTTCAATCGCGTGTGACGGTTGCAGTCATTTATTTTTTTTAGCAATCTATCTTCTAGTAGATTATTATTGCCATTGTCGAGTAGGTAATGATATTCCAATTTTATTTGCGATCATTTCAATATTCTGACAAGATAATGGCTCCTTTGAGAACTCCAGAACTTCTAGAGCCTCCAGAACTTTCCAGTGTGTTTTGTGACATCTCAGAATTCATGCTCCATGGTATTAATTCCTATCCACTTCACTTGTGCATAATAACCGCACTATATTACGTAAAACACAACCAATATTATAAAATATAGAGTCAAATAACACAAGATTATGAATAAAATATTAAATCCATTACATGATATTCCAAGATCCTGCTAAGAACTCGACTTGAAACATACGAGTAGTTTCTTTTTTTCCCTACCTCAGCCATATATCTACTTTTCATTCTTCTTACAACAAAAAGCCTTAAAAAATTATAATGATTACTCTTACAACTACTAGTCGATACTAGGTGATTGAATATGTAGTAAGAAACACAGAGTACGTTATACAAATAGAGGTTGCACTCGTTCTTTCCAACCAGCGCCTCTATAATATGACTTTCGAACTAACATTGTTGGTTATAAATGTACATTTATAGCTATGTAGGTATGCATACAGCGGTACTGCGTAAATCGTATACAAGTTTTTGATCATTTTTATTTGTAATGAATATATTCATCGTAAGGCATATCTAAATCCTAGTATGTATATGCAGGAGTCAATGTTTATAAGTAGATCGGGACATAGATAAAATTGTTTGTGGGAGACAAGAAAATTTAAGGGAGCACGCTCTCGTAACAAATACGTAAACAAATAGTTGAAAGTTGTCAGTTTGAAATGTCAAAATTAATTGTCATCGACCATCTTTTGTTATCAAAAAAAATTATACACAAAATTATAACAAAAAAAAAAATATAACAGTGCCATCTAGAGAGTGGATTGATAATCAAAAATAGACGAGCCTTTTCCATACAACTCCGATTCTGAGAAGTGAAAGTAGTGTGGTAAGAAATACTCGTTCAATGTATGCAGACGCGTCGCGCGCTACAGCGCTGATGTGTACGAACTTGGTCGCGTACGTATTACTGGCGGAGCGGCGACGCGGTTGCACCCTCCAGCAGCTGCAGCGCGACGTCGAGGCGCGGGCTGAAGCGCTGCACCGCGCTGGCAGGGATCTCGCGCACGCACCCAACGCGCCCGCGCTCACTCGCAAAGCGGTACGTGATAAACGTTTCACGCGTCACTGTTATTTTTCACGTGATATGATATGATAAATAACTTATCACAAGATTACATCTACTGTGTATTCCTTTTATTCTACTTAGTGACGAGCTTACATTTAAAAATGTAAAATGTACATTTTACAATAGAGATACGTTAAAAACTCATTATATGCGCTTTATTCCGCATGATTTCGATATGATTATACTTAACATGCAAACTATATTTCATACAAAATCGTTATTATTTTGTAATTTTCTACAGAAATTTAAATACGTGACCAATTTGAGTGTGACGTTTCACTTTTGTTCACTGTTCAAATCGCGTAAAGAAGTTTTTATTTCAAAAATGAATTAGATAATGCATATCTTTAAATCGCTTGGACACTTACGTGGTCACATGGGTATATTGCAGCCGTGCGAAGCCGGAGCAGGTCGCTAGATAACCTTACTTTCTTATAAAATAGTAAAACTTTCTTTGTAGTCCGGTGAAGCTGTTAAGACCTTGGTTAATAGCGTAGTCAGTTCGAAAAAAAAAAGTAAAACATTCTTTCTGTATGATTCTTCTATTATTATATTTGGCAACCAGTCTTCTAGTAGATTATTACTGCCATTGTCAAGTGAGTATCGATATTACAAGTTTCTTGATATAATTCCAATGAACTAACTAGATGGTGGCCATCTTGTTAGAACTTTCCAGGGTGTTTTTGTGGCAAGTCAGAATCCATGCTCCGCGGTATTATTTCCGATCCAATTCACTTGTGCACAATAACCAAACTATATTACGTAAAGCACCACCAATATTACATAATATAGAGCCAAATAACACAAGATTATGGATAAAATATAAAGACCACTACATGGCGTTCCAAGATCCCGCCAAAAACTCATTCTGTACGATTAATCGTAGTTTGCAATTTAATGGTGTTGTAGGTGGTAGAGCCACGCTGAAGCTATTACTGGTTTCAGCATGAATGGGTCGGCTCGGCACTACCACCTGACCTAAAGAAATACCGACGTGAAGTAACAATGCTTGCATTGTTGCGTTTCGTTCGGTCAATGAGAGCGCCGGATAACCCTCCTCCCCTCTCCCTTCCCCACTCCCTCCTCCCCTCAAACACAGGGTGGCAGCGTACTTGCGACTCCTCTATTTCGCCGTTTGCCTCCTATTATATAAAAAAAGATGTGGTGTCGTGGGACACCAGGTAGGAACAAAGTTCCTTCGGCTAATGTAGAATCGACACAATTTGCAAAAGAATTCGAAAGAAAGAAGGAGAAAGAGAAAGGTATTATACACTACTCGCTTGTGTATACGACTGTCGCGCCTGCGCAAGTCTCATTTAACGGTTTTATTCCACGCGCTTTTTCTTACGGTTTTACTGTCACATTTTTTTCAATTCGGTCGCGCAGCAAAATCCCTATCTCCTCCAAGCCTGCCGTAAGGAACTTCGTTCCAAAAAAGTATCATCGTATAGGAGTAGCATTGTGATTAGTGATGTGATTGTGTGATGTGATAAGTGATGCGATTGTGTGATATCAGTTGGAGCTGCTCGGACGGGGGTTGGTGCGTCGTGAGGGGGGCGCGAGGCAGTACGTACGCGCGGTGCCCACGATACCGGCGGAGCTGGAGCTCGCGTACTACGCGAACTCGCTCGTCGTGCACTACGCCGCGCCCGCTATACTCGGTACGCTGTTTCTCTTTTTTTCGTACTTACCATACGCTGTCGACTTGACCGTATACGGTATACTAGTGGGCGCCCATTGGTCGACATTCGACCATAGTTCATTGATTTTTTAAAGTTTGAACTTTATTAGGGTTCTTTTGTCAACTTACTTATATAATCAAAGGTTTTTGTCATGGTTACTCAGTTATTATAGTTGTATGTTATAATATCATTGTTGAATGTAGAATGAAAAAGGGTATTGAAACGTATGAGTAAAATAATACATACAGTCGAGCATAGTAACCTCCTTCACAACCTTTTTTGAAGTCCTTTATTGACAGATGTCAAAATGTCTTTTTTATGTACATGGGTGCATATGTTGTGTAAAATTGAAGCAGTAGTGTGAGTAATGCATATTTTAATAAATTTAATGTACTTCTAATGCATTTTATATAAAATAAATAACTTTCTGCACTTCTCCTCCATAAACTTTAACTATGCCAAATTTCACGTTCATCCGTTTGCCCAATTCCGTTGAAAAAGGATACAAAATGTAGGCTTCACGTATTAATATATATGATGATATACGGAGTGATCTGATTTATGGTCATTATAACGTTTTTTGGCACCAAGCTCACGGGCACCAAAGTGACCGCCATCAGCTTGGGCTGTGGTATTGGATGCAACATCACAGATCTGTCTTAGCTAGCTAACCTATATTAAATCATACACGTATGCGTTAGTGGGAGACACAATGAAAAATAGACAAATATCAAATATTTTCAAAAATACAGGATAAAAGTGAATAAAAAAAAGCTGATACACATAGACACGTTAGAATAAAATTATCATAGGATCTTTTCATAGATTAAAGTCCGGCAATGTCGTATAAATTAAAAAAGAAATTTGAATAAGAAAAGATTCAAAATCAAAAAGAAAGTATTTATGATTAAAATTAAATTCTCAAGGTGTCAGCGAAAAAATAGAAAACCAACGTGAAGTAACAGTGCTTGCATTGTTGCGTTTCGTTCGGTCAGTGAGAGCACCGGAGGATCACCTCCCCTCCCCTTTCCCCTCTGCTCTCCCTCTCCCTCCCGTAACCCGCACTTGCGACTCCTCTGGTGTTGTTAGTGTCCATGGACGGTGGTGATAACTTACCATCAGGTAACCCACATGTTCGTTTGCCACCTATGACATATAAAAAAAAGAAAGAAAATTCTTATTGCATTTTTTTATACTCATTTATGAGTAAGAAGCGAAATCTGTACATTTATGTTCTACATAATTATCAACTAGAGAATGTCTTTACAATTATTATGGCTTCATCGACAGCATTTAAAGTAAATTTTATATCCACAGTGACAGCGCTAGAGAGCCTGCTGGTCCAGGATCAGTCGGACGTAGTGAGGCACAGTGACTTGATGCAGTCGGCTCTACAGCTCTGCGAGATCCTCAGCGAGGAGTTCATCCTGTGTCCGCCCTGTCACAGGATAGAGGAACGTATGTTCGAAGCTATCGATGAACTCATCGCTTCGGATGTCATCTCTAACTCACAGGTATCTATTATCTATACATATAATACGAAGCGCAGCAGGGTGTTCACTTGTTATTTTGTCACGACCCACACATCAGTTAATGACGAAGGATACACAGGACGCTCATCATCATCGTCATTCGACTGTCGGACATCCTTGAAACGTTTATGCCACTTGAAACATGCAGTACGCTACATAGCAACATCGCCGTAAGACGTGTTGAGCACGGAAAATGTTTCAGTTGCGGATTTCTTGAGTTTCACACAGAATTTCATAGCAATTCGTTGCTTCTTTAGGCTGTCTATTTTACAATCCGCCAAAAGAAAAAAACATATTTATTAAAAACCGTGTAGCTTATCAACAAATGAAAATATCCGCGACCGGAAAACGGCGTTTTAATCAGCTGATCTGTACGAATCTAGCGATTCTCCTGAAACCAACTCGCGCCGCGCAATTCAAATAGTCCGCGTATTTCTTTAACAGACTTCGTATTGTAATTTCTTATAGTCCCTTGAATAACCATACCATGCGCGTTGGCATCAAAGCCACAGTTTAAAGCTAAATTAAACCCCATCTCTTAATTTCTTAAATCTTGCAACGTCTTATATTTGTCGTACCGTGAAGCTGTATGTTATATCGTTTTTTTTCCAATTGTATCACTAACTGCTATTTTGTATGTGGTAAAGCCACGCTGAAGTTATTACTGGTTTCAGCATGAATGGATTGGCTCGAGGTTGTACCACCCTCTCAAGTTTGTTGATTCGCTTCAGTTGCACATGTACATTGTTTAGAGGAACGTATTCTACTGTCTGTGCCATGACGAGTGTTCTGGTGAGCTATTCAATTTAATTCCTTATGGTTCCTTGCATAATCAAACCACGCAGATTGTGCATCGGAGCCACAGTTTTGCGGTAAATTCCAACTGGACATGAATTGGAAAATTCATAACGTTTTTTACCATACTGTGAAATTGTGGAACAATCTCTTGACCAGTGTGTTTGCTCCTTCCTATGACATGGGGTTCTTTGAGTAACGTGAAGAGATATTAACGAAGACCGGTATGACTTCAGCGACCAGCGTTGGATAGTTTGTCACTTGTTGATCGCCGTTGTTTTTTGCTTGTACTGTGCTTATCATTAGGCGTAGCTACTCGCATGCTACAAAATAAAATCGCACTAACTACACCTGCGGCTTCTCTAAAGGGATCAACCATGAGCTGTTTGCCAATTACTTAACCCTTATAATAACGTTTTTCAATTTCATGTGATGTTCATTAATTTTAATTATTATAATGTTGCCCCTATAGAAAATGGTAACTATATGTTGCTTAGATAATATACTCTGAAGAGTCCTTTATCCATCAGTATAAGTGTCATCGATTTGTTTAGCCAGTGGCCAAATAAATAGTGACAGTATCTACGAACTATTTATTGCCATTCCTGACTGCATCGACTCTATACGTGATTAGTGTAATACTAAATAAATAATAAAGCATATCCTCGAGAGTAACTTAGTCTTTGTTTATTTAAAATCGGTCCACTCTATCAAAAGTTATTGTAATTTGAATGACGGCTCGAGTTAAGTACATCGGGGGTTTTTTTTTACTATTAGCCCAAAGTAACTATTCCACGCCGACGAAGTCGCGGGCAGAAGCTAGTGAATAATAATCCGTATTACAGAAGAATTATTTATTTTTCAGCCCCGCAACGGTTTAGAAGAGGAGAATTGGTCGAGGAGATTCGCGAGGAGGCTGGAGGAGCAAGAGTATGAGGAGGAGAGGCCGGACCCAACGATACTGGTCAAGTACAAAGTCTCGGACACACCCGAAGCCCTCGCAGAAAGGTGAGTACATTTCTCTTTGTATGATGCTGTTATAAAATTCTTGTAATCTAGATTCATGGTTTGTTGAAAAATGTCAATAATTTCTTATAATTGGTACGTTTCCATTATAGTTTGCTCTACTGTTTTTTTTTTTTATGTCATTGGTGGCAAACGAATAAGTGGGTCACCTGATGTTAATTGATCACCACCGTCCATGGACACTAACAACACCAGAGGAGTTGCAAGTGCGTTGCTACCCTTTGGGGGGGAAGGGTTAGGGGAGGGGAGATGGGCCTCCGGCGTTCTCACTGACCGAACGAAACGCAACAATGCAAGCATTATTACTTAACGTCGGTTTTCTATGAGAGGGTGGTACTACCCCGGACGAGCCGACCCATTCATGCTGAAACCAGTAAGTTACAGCGTGGCTCTACCACCATTAAATGTGGCTCTACCACCATTAGCGTGGCTCTACCACCATTAGCGTGGTTCTACCAACATTAAGCGTGGCTCTACCACCATTAGCGTGGCTCTACCAACATTAAGCGTGGCTCTACTATCATTAGCGTGGCTCTACCACCATTAAGCGTGGCTCTACCACCATTAG